>JAQGCM010001916.1:0-12966 GCA_034699705.1 Hymenaphorura dentifera
GCTGCAGCATTCCTAATTCAAACATCTAACGTTTTAAATATGAACGTTTAGTTGCCTATGTCTGCACTCATTTCGGTTAAAGAATTGAATTAGTAGAATAACTTCTCCAACTGTGTTTAAGAAGTCGTGAGGATTTAGAATGTCCAGTATTTAAAAGTGAAGAGTCAATGCCAAATCATCCAGAGCATTTCCTACCTGGTTGATTATTTAGTCTATTTTGTCGTCTCAAGTGTAATGAAATACAACCGACTACTTTTGTAGCCGGAGAACAAGCATAAATATTGAAACCACTCGTTTGTTTACACTCTGCTCATTTCTGCATTTGCATCATTTTTGAGCTTTTATTTTCATACATTTATTTATAAGGTGCGGTCGTGGTCTTAGGGCACATTTGCAACTTTGCTGCTCTGGACATTCATGAATTCGAATTAGGTTCACGTCTCTCAACTCAAAACTCGAATAAAACCGAGTCTTTTACGTCTCTCATTACTAATTTACGACATTTTGCAAAACATCAGCGTCTCTTTCACTCAACCATGCAAGTATGTTTGCATTTGAGACTTTGTAATGGTATGTATGTGTGCAAAAATTTTACGATCGGGCTAGAACGAAGACTGCTGTTGGAGTGTTTGAATTTGAATTTTATTTTTGCACGCCAGCAGTCTAGATGAGATGAGAAGATGAGATGGTCGGTCGGTCTTAGTCTTGCCGCACTCAGTCAGTATGCAAATAGATTATACGATACGACAAAGTTGTCGTAAACTTTTCTAAGATGAGATGTTGAAGTTGAAGTTACCTTTAAAGTCCCACAAGGACCACCGACTGAACCGAACCGATGTTATGGAAAATAAATTTCTTATGTGTGCGTGCGCCCAGCAAGGAGTCTTTGACTGCTTGTAGTCGAAACGAATTTTAATAGCAAAGATTTTGCATAAGTATTTGACATCACTGTGCGTGCATGATGTTTTGCAAAATTTCGTGCTAAAGTTAGATACAAAATTTCAAGTATTGGTCTGGCACTTTTTTATTTGGTTTTAGGGCATTAAAAACTAGCGCAGCTGCTTTTTGCAACACTTTTTACAACTGGATATTTATACTCTGTTTACTCTTGCACGCAAATAATTTTGAAGATGTGCTAATTTACGATTCCACCACAATAACATAATTCATTTTTCAGTCTGAAATTTTTTGTAGTGGTGAGTGGATGAGCAAGAAAACATAGCAATAAAATTCCGCCGTTAATTTAGCAAGGGCATAAATCACCTTTGCACATTTTTGAGTGGGTTTGGAAGAACATTTAAGTAGATTTCAAGGAGTTTTAGTTCGTGATCTTTCTTTTCCCATAAAATGGAGCGTATTTTCTTGGTCTTCTTCGCCAAGCTAATCAAAATTCAAAAAGCAGACATGATCAACTGGTTATGGGGAGATTATCAAGCTGTGAAATGCCTCATAATTTTAGACTTTCCAACTCTCAGAGGATCGGCGGGTTGCGGGTCGGGCAGAATTTGACGACTAGCATTGTTCCAACTTGGCCTTTTGTATCAACCGTTCGTGTATTGCTGATATTGAAATATTCAGCGTAACTGAACAATTAAAATTACGAAATGCTTCAACCAACTCGAGCATTAGCAAAAATTTGCATCTTTTCTACAGAAGCGCTTCAAAATTCGAGCCTAAAATGGAATGAATTCGTTAATTGGAAGAGCTCGTGATAGTGGCGATACTAGGTTGGGACTGGACAGACCACAGGTGTAGATTGCATTTCAACTCGATAGGAATCTAGAGGAGGTTTAGATCAGTCGAATCATTGTTACTTCCAATCCAGACACAATGTTGATTGTTGTGCTGTGGACACAATAAAATAAGACCGGACTTGATTCCATGACAGAAGTATTAAGTTTCATTCCAACCCAATCAATGAACTGCATATTCATTGCAGCAAGCAGCCAGCCAAGTCGTGGCCAAGCTGACGCTGAGCTGATGCTGCAAGGGCTGCTTTTATTATCAAACAACCGAAAGGTAATTCTATCCTTTGGAATCGTTTGAGACGGAGACGACAAGTCAACGAACATTTAAAACTAACTAACTAATCGTAAGCAGGGAATGAGTGGAAGGTGAAATGAAATGGATGAGGTTGACGTGACTCGGAATGAGTCTTGATGAAACTAGAAGCTTTTGAGCAAACCAACTAAAGCAAACAACAATTGAATTCAGAGAGAGAAGAGGTGAGAATGAGAATTGAAAATCACACTGTCTCGCCTTTTCTACCAAAATATACGACGGATACGTGTACAATAATCAAGTGCAAGATCAAGTACAAGACAGCTTTTCGACTTTCTTGAGCCATGCAATGGACAATGGATGTTCTCAAGTAACACGGTATCAATTTCATGTTGGTACTTTTTTAAATTAATTTTTTGAGGAAAAACAACCCAGACAACCGAACAAACTGAAACTGCTAACTAGTCTTGTTGATTAAGTACGTGGGCATGGGAGAGAATAAATGGTTGTGAACGTGCCCTGTCATCTCCTGCCCAAAAATCCTGTTTCCTTCCACTTTTCTGTTGCAAATTTCAAATTACACCTTACGACATGTAATGAGAATTTGGAAAGACTGGTAGTGAATTTAAAATGTAAACAAAACAAATGCTTCAGGTTTAATTCCGGCCCTGAGAAATTAATCTTTTTTTGAAGGTGTTCAATAATTCAGAGTTTGTTATCGCTGGGATTTGTGAATGTAAAAAAAGCACTGATCCAAAATATAAAAATTTGGACACCCTAGGTTCAAAGTAACAAATAAATTAATTTTGCTATGCCTCAACAAGATAGTTTGGTTCAATTCAAAAAACCAAAGATACTACATTCGAATAAGTACGGTCCAAATTCATTGCTAAGTCAAGAGATCAATGGATGTGTTGGGTCTTGGAATCATTAAGGGACCCTCTGAACGGTGGAAATAAATCCCAGAAATATGATGCGATTGTGTTTCATATTTCGTATTGTATCACGAATTCGATTGTGTCCAAGGGACACCCAGAGAGACAGCTAAAGATTTCTGAGCGTGAATGCAATGTCAGCATGAAGGTATTGTTTCGGTTTTTGGAAGAGTTTGATTGTTGTGAGTCTTTGTTTTTTTAGTAGCCCTTCCATCCAACTTCCATATGGAGTTCGGGAGTAGAAAAAAAGGCTTCACGTCAAATCAAAGATTTGTTCCTGGGTTAGGGTCTAGGGTGTGACGTTTGCTTATTCACGGTGGCATGAAGATCAGGTCGCACGACCTCCTTCTCAACTTACCATTGCCAGGGGAAATTGTTGCTACCGTAATGCCATAAAAAATCATTTAACTGACCTAATTCAAATCTTCTTGAATTAAAGATAAACCAGACTGTTGCCTAAGAACAATAAACTTTGCCCTATTTTCTATCACCTTTGAAGGAATAAAGTGCTAAAACCTTCTGCATTTAAAAAAGCTGAGCAGATTCTAGCAGTGTTGTTCACGATTAAATGACTTTTAAATGTAGTGAAATATCACAGTTGACTTTTCATATACGCAGTCTGTTCGAATTCCAAATCCATTTATTGAAATTGTTTTCAGTTTGGTGAGTTAATTACAACACTTTTCCAAAATCCATTATATTTGTGCTGAATCAAGTCAATCCGGACGACAGTCTCATTTTGTGGGTTAATGGGCTCATTTTTAATGTAGTTCGACCTCGAAATAGCGATTCGTTCTAAATAATGGATTTAGAGTCGAGTCGTCTAATTGTAAGTAAGTGTGTGAAAAAGTGTTAAGCTCTCAATAAAAAATAAGTCGTGAAATGTGGGACGAAAATAACATTCGAAAAAGAAGACTCAGAATGAATTAGTAATGTTTTTCGATCTTCAGCGTTAAGGTCGCCAAGTCAAGTCAAGGCATGAAGGAAGGAAGGAATTGATTCGCCATGGGTCCTTTGGTCCTTCCATTTCTTAAACATTAACAGTTTCTCCCCTTTTGGTAGGAATATGAGAGCTTAGGCGTGAGCGTGACGACTTTAAAGGGTCACAGATTGAATAGAAATTTAGCTTGAAAGTGACTAAATGTTTACCATCCCTTGATGACGTGAAATCAAATTGAGTCAAGTGTACTTAACAAATTGTCAAGTTCGTCGAGACTGCAACTTTTGGCTGGAATACAATTTCAACCTAAGCTTAACAATTCTAAAATGACCGATTGCTGACAACATCTTCTAACTATAAGATTTATTTCTAGAAGATACCCTTAACTGATGATGAGCTTAAAAGCAAAAACAGTTCTGAAAATTAAATTTCACTCAATATTTTTAAGTATGCGTGTGAGTTTCCATTTTGATTGCGAGGGAATGGAAAATGAGTGCTCCTCGGTGTTTTTATGGAAATAAAAAATGCAGAGTTGAACTAGTTTAACTTTGCATTTAGGGCCTGAGTGAATAGATAAGAGAGCACCTCAGTGGAGAATTTCCTTAATGTTTCCAAGTGGAGCGACATGATCAATTTTTAATTAATCACGTCACGAGTACGGCAGTTTTTTTTAAAAAAAGGACTCAAGTTGACGTGGAGTCTTCAAACTTCTGGAGGCGGAAAGTGCAGAGCTCAGCTCTTCCAATTCATTCAACTCAAGTATGTTCATAAAAATAGTGAGCAAAGTAGACGTAGTTTGGCTAAGAGGATGTATGGAGACAGCGTAATTGATTATTCATCACTTTCTAATGGACATTGGCTTCGGCTCAAGGAAGGAAACTACTTCTCCAGCCAAAATGTCCTGAATAGGATCCACGTTCCAGAATTTCAGATCCTCAATTCAACCGACTGACAGCTTTTTCTGGGCTTTTCATGGGGCACCATAGCCCCGGAAAAAGGGAGGTTATAGGCCATCTCAAAGGTACAAGGTGTGCCGAAAGGAAAGAATGATTGATTTGCACGGGACACATGGCTTGGGCAACAACCGATGTTCAAGTCCAACCAAATTTTACCCCTTTCCTTCCTTCTTATCTCTTATCCCACATGAGAATTGACTCGACAATAGGATAGACACGCTTCCAGACGTAAGGCAAACACTTCTAAAATTGATTTTAAACAGGTTGTCGGAGGTCTTCGACTACCTTAAAGGTTGAAGCCGAAATTCTACGTTGCAATTGCAAAGCTAAAGTTCATTGAATCAAAATAGTCGAAGTCGAGGTCCATTTAAAAATCAGTTTGTAATTAAAGTGAGAAAGTGCAGATTTTGCATATTGGTTCCGCAAAACTCAAACGTGCACCCAAACATTACGTCTGAATCTGAAAATGAAGCCAGAAGTCAGCAAGCCATAAATAAGCCTTTATCTTGGCACTGCGTGCCGAGAAGGAAGCATGGAGACAAATTTGTACATGAACAGAATGAATTTAGGGAATTAATAAATTATTCAGAGTAGCGATAAATGTGACGTCTAACTTAAGTCGCGGTCTCAATGTTTATACAAACAAAGTATAAAATTGATTTCAGTCACACAAGCAAATTCAATGTGCATCTCTGTAGTGAGGTCTGTGCAACTTTGTTGGCCAAGAAATAGAATTCACAATTTGTACAAGTAAAAGGCCAAGGTTCCCTCTCGGTGTCAAAACTCGATAAACTTTTGTCCCCTTCAAATGGAATAATGAGACATTTTGACACGCGGTGCGGTGTTTGTTCATGGACTTGAGGTTATCTCAAATCATTTCGGTTTCGGGGTTTCCTCTCCTTTTCCACTTATCGTATTTGCTTTGCTTTCCATCGTCAAATTGAAATTTTAGAACAACTCTTAGGTCCCGGCCCCCGGTCGAGGTCATACATAAATGTCCTAATGGAAACCAAAGAGTTGGTAGAAAGTTTGGCTACGAGAACTTCCTTGCAACAAGTAGAGTCAAAGAACCACATAAGATACTGAGACACGACTGGTGAGAAACTTGTTCAGAAATTTACGACATCTTGAGAAGAAACAAAGCCAGGGAATGGAATGTTCTGGCCGTGGTTTTCGCTAGAATGATGAAGAGTTTGGTTTGCAAAAGTGAAACGTTGGATTCTTAGCCACGCATGAAGTGCAGTGAGTGCGTGCATGGCTGAGTGAGCCTCGCTGCCCTGGCTCATCAACTCTCCAGAGTGAAATCAGGCTAATGAAGATTCAACCGAAGAAAGTATTTCTTTTTCCACGAATCCCACTTTCTATTGTCTTTCGCCAAACGGAAAAAGTTCTGAGACTACAACACTAGCGAGAAATGTGCAAAGTTCTTCTTTGTTCAACGAGGCGTTTTATTTACTTTAAAGATGTGAGAAAGAGAGGAAGGAAGTATTTACACTTCCTTTTAATCAAATGAAATGCATACGTTCAGCAATCCAATCATTTCGGGACGGATCCTCGCCACCAGTTAATTCAACGCAGAAATCTGCTCTAACTCCAAAACAAGACTTTGCAAAAACTTAGCAAATAAAGTGTTAAAGTTCTACTAGAGTACTAGTACTAGAAATATATATTTCGATAGCCGGTTCTCAAAAATACAAGACTTGACCAAATATACTGAACCAAAAATCTCTGCACTCGACCCGTCCCCTCGCTTATTCCAACTTTCGACACCCTTGTTAAAGTGCAAAATAGCTGCACTTAATTAATTACCATTGACCGCATTGTCAGTCACGCACGCTCAGCTCAGCAGTCGACTTCCAGCCATTAATTAGAAATTACTTTCAATTGAGAGGAGATATATTATACATTTCTGCCCCACAATAAATTACTAATGAGTTAGACCCATGAAATAATGTGATGGGTAAATTGCCCCTACACAATTCTACAATACATTTCTACCATGCATGGCCTATCGAATCTTCAGTTGAACAAGATCCGGGTGATGAAGATGGAGAGCGACCACCAGGGCCGGAAATAGCGGATCGGTCGGTTGGCGCGGGTCGGGTATTTCTTCTTTTAATATTCTGAACTTACTACCACGACCGTGTGGGCCAAAATGTGGAAGGAAGGAAGGAAGAAGGGTGAGAAGACCAAACGTACTGAACAGCGAAGGCATAAGGGAAAAAAGTGTAGAGAACTTGCGTTGCTCCACCAGTGGAACTTAGCAATCACTCGCCTCAGCAACTCACTCACTCCGCCAGTCAGTTTTGGGCCTTTTGCTCTTGATCCTCATCTCGTCACAACTTCTATTCAGTTCTACTCGTGATCTTGCCACGGGCAGACATAGTACTCCCGTCCTCAGCTTCATCGTTCATCCCACAAGTGGAAATCGTCTACTTTTTCTTTGAAAAAATATTAATAACTCAAAACATTGCAAGTACAGTACATCCACTCTCCACGCGAGTACACGAGGAAAACTAGTTTTTAAACTTTATTTTAAAAAAATTAATGGAGAAAATTTCTAAACTAAACTAAAAATTAGTTGAAGCAGTTTGATGAACTGAATTATAAATGTGCAAAGTCTGCAAATAGAAAGTTGGTGGAGTGAGTAGATGGAAAGTAAACAAGTGTGGGTCTCTGCTGGCTGTGCATTACTTTCACTTGACGAACTTTCTCCAGCACCTGTATCCAGACCAGACCCTCCAGACTTGTGCTAGTGCAGAAACCGCGGGCAAACCATGCAGACTACCCGGCACGGAAAGAGGTTCCAACTCCAACGTCCGTCTCTCGCCTCGCACATCGATTTTCTCCACGGTTAATTACAACCGTGTGAAATGTTAATCCTTGCCAATCGCTAATTAGTCTGAGACTTTCTCTCTTGACTGAACTCAGTTGGAATTGGAAGTTGGGAGACTGGAAGAAGAAAGGAAGCGGAAGGAAGTCTGTCCGGAGTCTCCGTGCAATAAAAAGAGAGAGAGAGAGAGACAGTCTCTCAAATTACTGTTGTTAATTCTGCATATATCTGAATTAACTCTTTTGCCATTTGCCTCCTGTCCTGTAGAAAGGAGCCGGGGATTAGTTCCCCTTTATTTTATGTTGGTGCGAACATTCCTTCTAATGTATGGAAACTACGAGGACATGATCAGGGAGGAAGAATTGCAGAAGATGTTATCAAACCATCAACCAAATGTGCTAAAATTGAACAGAGAGAGCAAGGGGTTTGAAGTGGTTCTGGAGTGAAAGACTTGAGGACAAATTACTGGGACTTGACATCATCATGTCATTGTGAAACCTACATTATTATACGAGAAATTAAAGGAAGAGAACTTGAAGAGTGCTATTTACAAATGAGCTAGACTTGAACTCCATCCTAAAGAGGTCTCGGGATCTTCTAGTAGTTCAACTAACTCATCAGCTAATGCACGGCAGGCAAGGCAAGTAAGAACTGAAATCCACACAAATCTAGCAGTGTGAATTGCCTCGTAAGAGCGGAATTTCGCTGCGGTCCACAGAGCAGTTTGTGACACAAACGAGAATTCCCTCTTCTATTATTTTATTACAAGGAGATTTCGGATGACACGAGTGTGATTGTGAGCAAGATTAAATTTCTTACAAGTAAGTTTTGCATTCGTTCATTTGTTTATTGTTATCTTTTTGTTGCTTTTTGCTCTGGTTGGCTGGCGCTGGCCTGAGTTTGGAAGTTGGTTGGAACAACGTATCATCAAGTAGTATTCGGTGAAAATTTGTCGAAAAAGTCATAAAATTATACACTTGTTACTACAACGTGTAAGGAAGTTCGTGCGACTCTCTTAAATTAATTCTCTTTCTTTTTGTTCAGAGCGTAATCAATTCATTTGTTTAACAAGGTATATCATTGTGGGAAAAAACCGCGGCTCAGATCATAAATCTTTGTCGGTTTATTGCGTGTATAGCGCCGCAGACAAAGGAGTTGAGTCCTTAAGGGTCGGTCCCTATTAAATAGAATATATTTTATGACTTCTTGTTGTTAGACTTGGACACACGCCGCGTTTAGTGCCCGACTCAAATCCCAAGTCGCGACGTTTTAATGGATTTCACATTTAACGCTGTGATTGCATTCCCTCACAAATTGCACGGCATTTACATTATCTCCGCCAAATTACGCTTGTCAAGTCGTCCGTCTGTCCGCTGAAATCCTTCTCATCTCATATCCATAAAAATTTCTTGGCGAACTGGCCATAAAACAAGAAAGAACTGAAAGAAGATCCCTTGTAAATATTCGCACATTTTATCAAACCGTAAGAATTTTGTTCACGGAAACAATTTTATAACTTGAGACTGCCAGAGATGCAACTGCGTGCAAGGCTTATGGTATTTGTAGTGTTATGGCAAAACACAAGACATGACATGAGCGAGTATGGCATGGCAGGTCGTCCTCGACTACTGGTAAAACTTACTTATCCTTATGCTGCTAAATTTTCAGTGGTAAAGAACTCACCACTCCTTTCATCCAAAATTTTTAGAGTTCATGAACTGTAAACAAATGAAGGAGGTTTGGGAATGCAAATGAAAGTTGTGCAGCAGATACAGAGCAGTGCGTATGAAGTTCTATGTCATGTCACTCGCTACCCGGGTTTTACTTTACTAGACTGCGCTCCAGTTTTGTGTTTTGTTTTTTGGTGGTCTAAAGGAAGAAAATGTGGAAGGATTTTATGTGAAGATCTGAAGAACAGAACTGTCTGCAACAACTACAGTGCACCGAGGTTGTGTGCAGGCAGGTGCATTGCATTGCATTGGAGGTGATTCTCCCTTTTCCTAAATATTTATGAAAAATCCGTCTCATTTGAGAAGATTGTTTTCCTCCGGGTTTACTGGAAACACTAAACTAGGATATAGACCCACAACTTTGTTCGTAAACTTTCCAACGGCAGGAAGACCAACAAAACCGCACAGCAATGGAGTGTAGTGAATGAAGGAAACGGCAGCAAGAGTAGAAAATAGAGCCACACAATCCATTTCTTTCCGAATGTCTATTCCAACTTCACTCTGAACGCTTGATTAAAATATAGCCACGAAATTGAGCCAGCGGCACCTTAAGCAACGTTAAGCAAGAGCAACATTTTTGGAAACCCCTTCGTTGAATTAAGAATAAACTTGTGGTTATTTTGGTAGAATTTTCTTCCAAAATGTGTGAAGATTCACAAAAACAAGTTTTGCTTTAACCTTAACCCGAGTTTAAAAATATCCAGAAATATATTTGAGCAAAGTTTGGGTGGTATGAACTGTGAGCGACATATAGTAGAAATATATTTGCGTTGGTCGTTCGTAGAGTGATGATCTTTGAGATGCCCAAAAGCAAAAGCCCAACCCTTCCCCAACTTTACGAAGGCAGAAAGGGCTCAAAAAGACAGTTTGACAGTTGGATTTGAGTTTTGTTGGTTGGTTGGGGAAAACGGTGAAAATGTTTTTGGTAGTGCTGGTGCACTGCACTGCAGCAGAGTGAAGAAGGGAAAGATAATAATAACAGAATGGAACGTGAGAATGAATGTGAATGGTTGACATTATGATGACGAATCGGTGTAAATGTCATAATAACGTCCCCATCTCTTCACTTTTCCAGTCAAAAGTAAAGTGGACTTTTCATGTAATGTAACTATCTCAGACTGACTGCATTTCTCTCTAGTTTACAATAAAATATCAGTCGTGGCTCCAACGCCTACGCCAACCCAACAAAGGAAACGGTTTCACCTAGCTCCAGGGTGTTCCGACTCTGTCGGCTTGCGTGAACCAAACATATTTCTATTGCCATTGCCACACGAGAAACTAACGCATAAACAATAGAGTTGGACCCGCAAGATCTTTTTTGGACAATCGTTCAAGTCAAAATATCAAAATTTTCATTCGACTGTATATAACTGTAACCAGCCCGAACCGGTTGTCAGAAGATTTAGATTTAACGATGACGATGGCGAATGGGATGAGATCACTAAGCTTTTGCTGGATAAATTTTCAGACTGACTAGACTCGGTAGAAGTAGATTTTGCTGAGTTGTCAAATTATTGAGTTAGCAAACTTGTTTTGGTTTGTCAATTGTAGGATGGTAAACAATGAGCGAAAAATAATGAACACTGGCAAATCGATGGGAGACTCATCATTCTCACAGAATTTCTGTTTGTACCTAATTTGACTAATTATTTTTAATGGACGGTCTGCGACAAAGTGCTGAATCAGCTCAGCTGGCTACAAAGAATGAAATTGTCAATTTGATCATAATATTATTGCACATTGCACTTTGTTTGGGCGTGAGTGAGTGCGAATCGAAATAAGAAATTGGCCATTTGTCTCATTGGATGGGAATGCCAATTTATCTGTACCTGGTTCGCTTGGTTTGGTTTGTGTAGGCAGATAATCTGGTCGGGCAACATTTTGATCTTGCAAATAGCAAACGTGTTGTGATTTATTTATTTTATGCTAACAAGTAAAGTGGTTAGTTGCACGAGAGAAAATTATATTCATTGAAAGACCCCGCACCGCAATCCCATTATGATGCCAGAGTGTTATTTTATGCCAGAAGAAAACCAGAAGGTCTGTTCCATACCCTTTAACATGGTGTCGTGTGTAGTCGTTTTTCATTAAAACTTGTTCCGCAAGTAATGTTTGGTGTTTGGCTGGGCAATAATTCCTTGGAAAATGTAAATTATGGGTCAACTCAACGCAATCGTAAAGTAAATTGCTACATGCAATCTTAGCTCGCTCGGTGTGATTGTCACGCAGTGAAAAAATCAATTAGCGATGAAGTTCACAAGAAAACATCTTTTCAAAATATTTCTTTTGTAATTTTTACTGTTCCCATTAGCCAGTTGCCAGTTGTTCCCAGCATCATTCCGATTCTCTTCAGTTTCGGCTTGGGCCTTCTCCTATTGTTGTTCAAATTGTTTGCAATATGAGGTTCTTCAAATAATCAACAATGTGTCAGAATTTCAGGCTAAGAAAGCATCAATACAATTACGTTCTTGGCTACGGCACAAAGGCCTATTTGAATTACACACTTGAGGAGCGGTGAGATTAGTATCGTACGAAAGATTTTTAAAGGACGACGGAATTCAATTTAGAATTTGCTCCTCTCCTCTGCCCTTACAACTTGAAATGGTACAAAACATGGGTTGTAAATAATGTAGCGATTGTTGCTCTTCCTTGTCCATTTTTTTCTATACTATTCAATAACCGTGAATCATTTGATGGACAGAAAAACTGAGGTCGAGCGTTCTAAATTGTCATTGTCATTGTGACAAGTTCGACAAGGAAGAGGAAGTGAAAAGTTTTTGACACAAACTCTGACACTCTTCTCCAATCCACTAGATTGATCAAACCGATATGTTTTTTTTGGACTCGCATTGCATTGCAAGGCGTATTTTCTTTGGCCCCACAAAGTCCACCAAGTAAAATGTACCAACTGGAAAACATTTTCTTTCTCCGGACCGAGCGGCGCCTTTTCATACAAGGAATAACTTGAAGGGAATGTCGGTTATTAAACTTTTTTAAGTTCTACTCGGATTGACTTTTATTTCTTTATACAATTCACACGGCTATTTCAAAACGTACTCAAATATTGAGGAGTGACTGACTGACTACTAGTCCTACGACGAACGACTTGTTAGAGAACCACCGAAAAGTGTTGGGCCCACACACACATGTTTTGCTGCAAGAAATCATGTCTTGCGGAAACTAGTAAATTACAAGGAGCAAAGTGTGTGTGGTTTTAAGTAGCCGCATCGTAAAACGTCAATTTGGTACTTTTATGACATTTCTTACGAGCAGTCTGTGGCTTGGAAACTAGACGAAGGAAAAGCGCAGAGTTAATTTTTGTGGAGAAACTTTTCAAGAGGGGAAACTCATTCGGGATAATGGCATTCCATCCACGGCATCTTTTAATCGCGTTTCTATTGTTGCCTCTGTCGTAATGCCAAACTACGCACTCCAAATCAAAACTTTCCGTTTTTTGAGCAAAATAACGGTAATTTTCCACAAATACAAGCGGGATTCATTTTGCGTTTGCTCTTTGATGTGTGCTTTGCTTTCATCTTCCAATCCACTGCTTCCAGAGCTCAGTTAATTA
>JAQGCM010001917.1:0-12962 GCA_034699705.1 Hymenaphorura dentifera
TTCATCTCAAGTTTCAGTGTGGGTGCTAGAAGTCGAAATTCATGGTTAACAATCACAACCTGACCTAAAAAAAAGTTCGGTGTTCACCCATTCTTTTCTCACTTTGTGGAAAATATGAAGCGTAGCACTCGAGTTGTCGGTGATGAACTGAACTGATTTGACAGTTTGCTAATTAGTTGGACAACTGAATGAGAACGGCTCGAATGCCTGTAGCCATTGAGATTTGACTTTGTCAAATTCTTCAATTCAGAAATTCCAATTACAAGGTTCATTCAGGCCCAAAAATGAAGAAATGTAAGTTGGTAGATAAGCATATTTAAGAATGAAATAAAAACTCCTTCCGGTCAAATTGATTTGGATAGGATTTTTATTTTTGGTCGGCAACCATATACGGAGATAACGCTCGATTCTTGTAACAACTTACGCTACGTTACGAAATAATGTATGGATTCAAGTTTTTGCCTGGAGTCTTTTGGACAGGCAAAGTGGACGAAAGGATCGAGTGTTGACTAGCCCTTAGGCAGCAGCAGGCCCTAGCCCTAGCATAGCACTGCGCTCTCATTCTTTTTAATAATTCTGGCCTCCAAAATCCTCAACTCGTTTGGAAAAGAGTTATGTCGATGTGCAGACAAGTATCTATTTCTTTTTATTAGCCTTTCTCCACACGCACACTTTAGAATGGCCACGGTTACGACGATCCGCGGTTCTCCTCTCATGTTAACTTAACACATTCGCTCACTCACAGCACAGCCATTTATAAATTATTGCTATAAATGTTTATTTTTTGACGTGAGCGATGCAGGAGAACTCACGAAGTGTGGTTCTCGCTCGCTCGCTCACTTGGGTGAGTCGAGCCAAGCGATAAATACAACTGATATTTGAGGTTAATATTTAATGATTTTAAAGTGAATTTAGTTAAGCGATGCTCCTTTGATTACGACGCAGGACTCCGAGTGGGGAAAAATGCCAACCATTATTATGGTTGTTGGAACCATGCATACTAAGTGCATTCTGGGTTTTATTACTACACCTAAAAAGTGATGTATTGTATAATGCATGGCATGCATGTTCTTTGTATAGACTTTAAACGTAAACCGTAAGTGTTTTAGTTGGTTCATTTCTTCTTGAAGAACTTTTCTTGAGTTTTTTTTTGTGCTTTTGGCATGTGTGGGGATTTGTGGAATGGAATAGAAGTCATAAAAGATGAGAGAGGGATGAGTGGAGTGAGTGATGTAAGAGGAAAAGGGCAGAAGGTGCCGACTCGTTATTATAAATTTAATGGCTCACTTTATTTTGAGACGAAGGGTCGTGCAGCATTAATTTATTTAATTTACACGTTCTCAATTGCATTTCAACTGTAAATATTTACATTTTCAAAGTGGAGTTGGACAAATGGGATGTGCTTGCTCTTCGCCTCGCGTAGTGCCAATCAATAGACTTGGACTTTTTTGTACTACCTTCTTTTACCTTCCTATTCCTTAAGAGAATAATATAATAAATTTTAATTAAATTCTAAACTTTGAACTTTTGTCTTGAAAGGGTTTACGTGTACTCTAATATTCAAGCCCGTTAGGACTCACACAGAGGTTTGAATTGGACTGCCAGTTTTGCAAAAAGTGTTATTTATATCGTGAGCTTAAATTTATGCTTGCTCGCATGCATGCAAATAGTTGCTTTGCTCGAACAGTCAGCCAGCAGTCTATCTCTTTTTAATATCAAGTTCATTTCTAGACTCGCAAGAAACGGTGGACAAAGTAAATGGAGAGAGAGAGAGAAAAGTAGTAGAGCAAAGCAGAGCTAAGCAAGCAAGAGAGAAGCAGTCAAGTTAGCTAAGGAAATGAAGTGCTCCTGGTTCTTTAGCATGTGGTGATTCTGGTGATGACTTATGATGATTGGAACCAAGCCACATTCCAAGTCCACCACTAATATCCAAAATGCCAAGCCTGAATAGGCACTAAAGAATATTTTATTCCAACTTGGTTCACCACTACTAAAATGTGAAACTGCAATCTTCAATCAAAACTTGACTTGCATGCATGCTTGCTTGGGTCTCACTGGTCATCGCACCGCACCGTCATGATTCGTACTTGTAGTTAGTACGATACGAACTTGATATACGGAGACGTAATAAATAAACGTGGTCCGCTGAGCGCAGCGCGAGCATTACTCGTTGCACTTCTTTATACACATTATTATTTTACCTTTACGAATTTTACTTGACGTGAGTGAAACATGACCTGAATGTTGCACTTTAGCATGAAGAGAACTATTCGAGGGGAAACATGGTACAGTTAGATTTTTTTTGCAAACCTAGTTAGGCTTATAAATTTAAATTCATTCAATCCTTCACTTCTTCACTGCTTGCAATAAAAATGTTGGTGACGGCTAAAGCTCTTAACGAGACCCGTTGTTTACATTAAGATTGAATTAAGTTTTTAATGATCTTGGCCGAATTTTAGAATCATTCAATGAAAAATTCATTAGCACTCCAAGGTTTGAAATCATTAAAATATAACTTCAATGGTAAAAAATACATGGAAAGCAGCAGTATTTCTTTTAAAAACCAGCATTTTATATACATGTACATGTATGCATCAACTAACTCCCTAGACTTGGTACGTGGAATATAATACAGTTGCCCACAAAAGCATTCCATTTCCATCTTTCCATTGTTGTCAGTCGTTTGTAACAGATCTCAGGTGACTCCCGAAAGAAGATGAAGTTTTAAACCACCCCTTTATTTATGGTCTGGAAAACGACTTCCTTAAATCTAGTCTCTAATGCGGGAACAAGACAACTTAATTCGGAGGTATTTAGTGGCAACGTCACTTGAACCAAATGAATTGGTGGAACTGGAGACTTCTGCTAAGGATTCTATGTAAATTTTGGACTTGGTGCTAAATGCTAATGGATCGAGTCGACGTGTTTGTTTTGCATGCAATGGCAAATATGCAAAGTTGGGCGGATGAAATGATTCTAGAATTTTGTTCTAAGGCTGCAGGCTGCAGCTTTTGCCTTTGTTCTGAATGCAGACTTCAGAGTGGATGAAAAATTAGAATTCGAAGGTCCTCTAAATCTGGATCTGAATGCTTTGTGTTGAAGTCAAGTTCTAGTTTCTAAACCTGACATTAGATCCTCTCTCCTTTAAATCGCATAGTTACAGTTCAGACTCTGCTCTGATCTTCCTTGCCTATTCTTCTCTCTCGATCCTCATTGACTTTTGAAATTAATGGTCTTGAGCTAATCTATGTATCACGAGCTAACTGACATGAGCTGAACTCTTTGGTGTTTCGTTTTGTTCAACGTTTAGCAATAGCATTGGAAGGAATGAGAAATGTTAATGTGCAAGGCTCAGAGCCAAAATTGGTAAAAAGTCAAGACGTCAGGGTGATAAGAGTAAAGATTTACTTTCCACTCCACACACAGGAGAAAAAGCGAGTTATGTACTGCGATTGTAGAATGGCAGGTTTCATCAGGTAACTCTTTCCGGATTAGATTGCACTTAATTAGTTCGACTGTCGACTGTGTCGACCAAAACAATGCAAAACTGTAAAAGCACTAATTAGTTTTTTTTTGCATGAAGGAAACTAGTATAACCTAGAATACACCTACCTCCGACTCGGCCTTAATGGAAGTGAAAAGGTTAAAGGTTCTAGCCAAAATATTCTAGCCATCTACTACTGCATGGCGGTAGCGAAACTTCAATCGCAAATCGCACTTTCCAAGTTTTACATTCAGTCCTAGATAAGGTAGGTAGAAAAGTTCCGAGTGCTAAATGAGCGATAAATATACGTGCGCTAGCAAATAACGACAATATGGCATGATGAAGCAAATAAATAATTCGAAATTCCACTCTTTTTGATCAACTGCACCCGTGGAATTTAAATTTCTGAATCTCATGCGTTTGAGCGAGCGAGCACCTGCTTAATTTTTAAATCGCTTTTTATATTGATATCGGTTGGAGGAATGCATTTTTGTGGGTTAGCTCAGCATGCGTCTTGGTTTTTTAATTCTGGTATGTGAATATGAGAAAGCGTTTTGGAAATGGTCATTCCAGAAACTACGGCTACGATCGACCTGGGCCAAAGCCCATGGAACGCAAAGGAAGACAGGCAACACTTCAAGTTTCTAAATGGGCTTATTAATGCAGAAGAAGAATCTACTCCTTGGCCAAGTGGAAGCACTAAAGGAACTGGTGAATTATGAAATACGACTATGAGAGGTTGTTCTGAGTTAAGAAGATGGAGTTAAAGGGGTTTCAGAAGGGCTTTAAGTGGATTACCCGTCTGTGCCCGCAACCCGTGAACGAAACCGAGCAAAGTTGTACTCACTTAAATTTGGGAATACGAGTTGTTCGAACTGGAGTCTTTCTTAAGTATTAGCTTCAGGTAGGATGCAGTTGAATTCACCTAAAGAAACCAATCTCATCCTCATCCTGATCTTTCCAAAGCCTTGTCGTGCGTGGAGGAGGTAAAGATTTTGTATGACACGAAATTTTCGATTCGGGTGGGGTTTTTACAGATCCACTGAAAGTTTTCTTTTTTGGGATCAAAGGCAATCCACTTTATGTTTTCTATTTGGAATTCAAATTTTTGATTTATACTTGAACTGGGAACGGGGTTGACTTTTTCTGCCCAATCGTACACCGCGGGCATGTTTTCCGTTGAAGCAAGTCACTTTGAAGATTCCAAACACATCTGAAAGCTAATTGAAAATTTTGGTCGAGAATGGTCTGGTTGCCTTGAAATGGAAGTTGAGGTTTGGTTGGGGTCGGGTTGAGTTGAGTGGAGTTGAGGGAAAAGACAAATATATGAAGATTAATTATCTCCTAGAACCGGAATTTACATGTCTTGTTAAAATTGTGTAATTGAGTCGTGATAATAGTCCGTGTCTCTCGAACGAAGAGAATTAAACGGTGTTTGCATGGTTGGGCTGGGCGATGGGCACTGAGTCTATTAGCGGAATTGAAACGGCTTATTAGTCTCCTCTAATGGAACGATTCCAGAATGAGAACGCCAGGCCTGGCAGAGGCAGACTTTCTTGGCAGTTACTACAATGTACACGGGGACTCCGAGCAAGAGAAGCGATGTTTGCCAAATTCATTACTCTCAACTCAACCCGCAGTGTTAATTTAGCGAAACATTGTTGATTTATCTTGTGGGTGTCCAAATCCAAACTAATTGATATTTAGTCGGCGCAAATGCTGCAAGGGATGGGCACAGACGGTTAGATTGAGATTCGAGCCCAAAGAAAGTTTAGTTTGATAACACTAGCAGCTGTTATGATATTTGAAGTGTAGAAATCAAAGTGAAATAAATTGAAAAACCTACGATTTTAATGGACGATGGATGGACTTTGCGCAAGCAAATAAAAATGTCTCTTCTGTCACATAAGCTAATAAGAACGCTAATGCATTGCATTAGCTTAGGAATGGTCAACAAAAATGTACAACTAACAAACGAGGCTGTGTGTTGTGTACTACACATGGCGGAGAGTTTCTATACATGACATTGCTCACGCTTACAGACCAAAAGACCAAAGACCCTACCCACCTCACCTTCTTCATCTTCATCTAACTCAACTCACAGATGTGTAAAATGCAAATATTTGTTCGCCGTGTCCCACCAAGACATGGCCTGAATGTCAAGTGAAAGAAATTATTTTCCCATTAAAAATAACGAAGTGTGAAAAAAAAGTTGAACAAGGTTTTGTGTAAAATGAATGGGTTGTCGGAATGTAGCGCATCGCAAATAGTCATGTGTGGATTGTAAAGGCAAAGACAAAAAGAAGTACAAAGACAGAGTGTGAGTGTGTCTTTTTAGTTGAGGTGAGGAGACCGAATTCAAACTAACCTAACGATGGCAGGAATTTACTTTGTTTCAACAGTCTCAAAATGTTGTAGCGCATTTTTGATTACCTTCAAGCAACCAGCTCAGCTCTTCTTTTTTATACTTCTTTTTCATCTCATTGCATGTTGGACTTTTAAAAAAAAATCTTCTTTCGTCTGTCACTATTAAACTTGCATGCATGCACGCATTACCCTTTAGTTTAATTTTTTTTTATTCCCAAAGTCAATTCAATTCATTATATTTCATTACGTATGGATCTAGAGCCCAGCCTAGAGACTAGAGTGTGAAGGGTGTTCCTACCAAAATCCAAGAGATGCAGTTTGCAAAGGTCTACCAAGTACTTTGAGTGTAATTTTTTAAGCAGATTCTTTCAACTTTGGTTTCGGTTTTGGCAAAGACTTGCAAATTGTTTTGATCATAAATTGAATATTTATTTGACGAGGAAAACAAATTGTTTGGACCACCCTAAGGTTGCATGCATGCAAGCATGTCTGGTGGTTGCTTTGATTCATGTTGCATTTGCATTTTTCAAAGGCTTGGCTCAAGATTACACACGAGAGAATCCTATTCAAAGACTTCAATTACTTACATCATACAAGAGACACCTCACAAAAAGAAGTGAGATTCCCAACTGACTCATTCCTCCTCAACAGCTTGTAGAGTTCGGCACTCTACAAGCTTTTTGCATTCCTACAACAACCAAAGTTAAGTTTCTTGACTGCGGTTTTGTATCCGTAAATTTATTATGTGTGGATGGGAATCTAGTTAAAATCTGAGCGTTGTTGCTGTTGCTGCAACGGAACGCAAAACATTTCTGACTAGCAGTGTGTGCTGCAAGTGTTTACTAAAAGTCGGCTTGACAAAGCACGTAAAGCCCAAGCACACACACTGCAGAGCGAAGACTGAAGAGCCAAGAACTAAGGAAAGACAAATGTTAATTTACTTTTTGCTTAAGTGATGAAATTCACACCATAGCACAGCAAAGTCGTTGAGATCTACTTTATTGTTGTGACGCCTACGTACTACATACTTGGAGATAAACTTGTACAAATTCTCTGAATGTCAAATGGGCAAAACTAAGTAAGTTAAGTGCTTTTACAAAGGTTAATGAATACGTTGCTAGCACAAATGCAGCTTCGCATCGGGATATTTGCCAAAAAATTGGAGGAGGACGTTTTGATCTGCAAGACGTTGAGAAATTACCTCATTACTTACTCGAGATCTCAGAGGACTTTAAAGGTAGGGGGAGGACACAATCGCTCTGACCTACATCTACTAAAACGTCTACATTTTTTGTGTCGTCCCATCAGTTTTGAATTGACTAAATAAGTAAATTTTTGCGTGCTTGAAGCAAGACTTCCCTCACATGAATGGCACTGCAGTGCTCTGGATCAATTTTTTTACTTTCATCATCAATGATTGAACATCTGCAGAGAATTTTTTCTATTTTTTTAAATCGTGTCGGTTCTCTTTGTTCTTTTGCGTCGAGGCTGTCGAGTTGAGTGTGATTGTGTGGTCATCACCTCTATTCACGTGTTTATGTGTTATTGCTTCCACCGTTTTATCCATTCCATTTCCCTACCTTCATTCTCCAACCTCCAAAACTCTCAAACTCATCTTCCGCCGGCATGTCTGTTCCCTATGAGTTTTTGCCGGGAAATAGCTGAGCATTAATTTTTTTCCTACCTCAAATGTATGGACAATTTACGGGTCTAGAAGAAGAAGACCAGCCACGTAACGGCCGGTGTTTGCGGTGCGGTGGGCCAAGCACATCTAATGGGATGATACAACGTTATTTATGTGAACTTTTTAAAAGTACGTGGACGATGGAAGAGAGCGTATGTTAAAAATATGGGATCATTCAAGTGAGACGATGGATGGTTTCATTCAGTTTAAAAGAATGAGTGATTTAGCACTTTAGTCAGGATGTGGATCTACTCTCTGGTGTTTAACTTGCAATTTTCTCCTCTATTTCTTCCCCCACTTTTTTATTCTCTCCTGGAGCACACCAGGTAAAAAGTAAGAGGAAAAAAGGAAGACGATCTCGTCTTGAGCTAAGAGCATGAATAAATACATTCACTCTAACTCTGAAGAAGTCAGCTTCTGTATCTCTTGAATTGTCCAACGCATGATAGGATAGAGCACACATTGTAAATTGTAAAATAATACCTGCCTAGTTTAGGTTACATCTATATCCCTACGGACGTTTGTAAGTGTAAGTCTTTCTTCGCAGCCATTTTTTACAACTCAAGTTCAAGTCGCAGTTCATTTCTTTTCTGGTATTGTTCTTCCGCCTCCATCCCGCCATTATTGCCTGGCAGTAATAATGCCATAATGGCAGGCAATGCCGTCGTCTCAATCGCAACAATCAATCCAATCAGTCATTCCCTCACATGTAAATGATCTCAGGATGAGTACAGAATACCAAGGCAAAAAAACTTTTGCATCTCTACACTTTACGGCTCGCTGTACATGTGTAAATAGGTAAACCATAATTTGAGAGATTTTGAGTAAAAGAAAACAAAAGACAAGACACAAGATTACGATTTACGTTTGGTCTGGTTGGTTGAATAACTGCGGTGCTTTTGGAATTGGTGTTGTGGTAATTGCAAGTGCTAATGCACTTGTGTCTTGTGTGTGGGGGTATGCATGGATGGAATGGAATGCATCTTGCGTTTTTCGTGAGTGAGCGATAAAACTAAATGTATTCTTTAGCTGGTTAGTTTGTACACGCGAGTATCGTACCCACGCATTAATTTTCTCTTTAGAAATTAGCTTTTACGAATTACGAATGAATTTCCCTGCACAGGTACGTATGTACATACTTCTTTTACTATCTTTATTGGCCTTGGTTGACTTGGCTAACTTGGCTGTGGCTTTGGTTGTGCTCAGAATCTGAACTGTCTGGCGGTCTTCGAAACGTTACTTTTTAGTTTTAATTTGCAATAATTTGCATTTTGCAAAGATAAGGTAAGTAGAAAAGAGGTGAGAGTGTCAAGTGAGGGAAGACAAAGCCGGGTCATCAGAGCCAATGCTCAAATCTGTGTAGTAAAATAATAAAAACCTAAAGTCACTTAAGGGAAGGCTGGCGCTGGCATGGCATGTTCAACATTTTTATCCTTAAGGAAGGAGGAAATGGCAAAGGTTAAAAGCATTCTTAAAAAGCAAATGCATAAAATCCTCAAAAACTCCGTGAGTCAGTTAATTTTATTGAGGATTCTCTGGTTAGGTTGGTGATGGTGGTCAATGTCCGTTTAAATTCAATAAGAGCTGACATGCAAATGCAATGCAAAGTGCAACAGGACATGGAGTGCATTTTTGAACCCAGTTCCTGAATCCTGTTGAAAGCTCTCTTCACCTTTCTTGGATTGTTCCGGTTTGAAGTTGAGCTAAACCCCGAGAGAATTTTTATCGACGCAATAAAGAATGAAAATAATAATTGAAGACTGGAGTTTTATAACAATGCAATATGCAATGCTAGACGAAGTAGAAGAAAAAAGCGATCTGAGCGGGATAGTCTTCATGTTGTATAAATCTTCACCTCGTTAGGTCTCACACTGTATAATCATCAAGGAATCAAGACAGACAAGTGGAGTACCTCTTCAAGACATGTTCCTGTCAATCCCTACCCTTCATGCATATGCTTCGCTCCAAATTCTAACTTTTCAACTCATAATAAAATTATTCAGTTGCAGTTGCAATGCAATCCATTGCAATGAAAATTCATATGCCCTGGCGTACAAGTTCCAGCAGAATATTATGTTTCAGTCCACTGTTCTGTAAAATGATTGCCAAGAAAGCCTCAGACTCAGAGCCTTAAGACTGCTTTTTGGTATACTTATTCATTCCTAGCTTGGCATGCTTTCTGCTCCTGTTGTGCAATGCACATGTGGAAATGGATTCTTATTTTGTTGCCAGTCAGATTCCATTTTGTGGTGGATTTTGTGCTACTTTACTACCTTAAATAGTTTACGTATTTGGTTGCGTGTTTTGCTCTCTGAACTGAGCTTGAGCATTTATTTAGAAACCCATTGTCCATAATTATTCCTGCATGCATGCATGCTTTGCTTAGATGTTATGTGTGGCATGGTTTTAGGAGCACAAGGAAATGCAAAAACAATGCGGGTTGAATTACACAATTACATGCGTCTCCATGATTTTGCTTAGTTTCACTAAATCCTCACAAAGAATTATTACTTACTTCCACGGAAATCGAAAATTCAACCCCGTCCGTCCCGTCACCCGTTGCTGGAAATCGTTCCCCGATTATGAACGCACGGAAATTAAGCACACAACACTTTAGGCGAGTGGAATTTGATACAATTCATAGCCAGAGCCAAGTGTTTTTCATTGCCTCCAACAATTTCCGGTCTTTTTGAATCATCAGAATTCTCAAATTTTAATTTAGTGTTGATTCGCACGACATGGCACACGGATCTGTCAACTTGACTGCTCGTGAGCAAGGAATTTTTCAGTGTGAAACTTTTTCTTTCTTTGTTTTTCTTTTCGGCACCGGCAACAAGCGATTGTTGAACTCTGCTCAGGTTCTAAAGTTGTTGAGGAAGATTTGTTGTCTTAGCATGTCATTTCATTGGAAGTATTTGTAAACACTTGAGAGACAGGCAGAAGACACTTTCACACCTATGATGTGACACCAGAGTCACATTGGTCAACCTTAACGTCCTTTTGCCGCTTACTCTTTACTTCAGGCAGACCACTATCTACTCGTACAGCACAAGTTCAGAATGATATTTTCTTAGCTTTTCTTCTTTTTCCACTTCTTCCTCAAGATTTAGTGGATAGGAGACGGCAGAAAACGAGAAACTGCAATTTGTAGTCTAAACGTACAAAACACTCGTATCGCATGAACAAACGCACGTCCTGTCCAGTCTCGAAGCTCGAGCGAATTGCCCGGTCACTTTTTTGTTATTTATTACAAGTTTCAGGAGCAAAATCTTGTTTGCACGTCCTTCTCTAAAGGGTTTGTTTGGTTGGGATGTTTGGGGAAGAAGAGGAATGAATTACCGGTGTCAATGGACAACTTGTTATGTCACTCTTTAAGTTGTGGGTTTGCTTGTTTTGTATTGGCCAACTGTCACAATCATTTAGACACGGTCCAAGGGGGATTGTCCAGTCTAGTAAGCTACGTGTTTATTTTGCGGTTAGTCTGGTAGCAAAATCCTTTCTTTTTTTGCTATTGAAATGAAATGGAAAATATTCAATTTTTGCAATTCCGCTGGCTCTAAGTGGAAATGATGGAGCGCAGAGGAACTCCGACCGACCGCATTTGTGCAACACCTGAACCAGACTGGTGTGTTTTGTAGCAGAGTGTTTGGAATATACGACAAGGCAGGCAGGCAGAGCAAGTCTCGAACTCGACGTCTGTGCTGGCTAAAAAGTTGGTTCGTTCACGAGACTTGCACTTGGTTTGGTTCTTCAACCCCAAAAATCACCATTCCATCCAATGCATGCTAGGATTTTAACATTGAATCTCCTATCCTTTCCTTCACTTCAAGTACAAAAAATTTTGAGAGAGGATTGAAGAGAGTATGTGTTTGTTTCCCATGCAAAAAGCTGGAGATGGTGATCTCCAAAAGAGCTGCAAGCAGCTCTTCCATAAGTCGATACCCGTCTTGTACATTATATTATAGCTCCACTCACACATTCAGGGTGGCACTCGGCAGTTCCCTTCTTGAATTTAATGCATCACCGTTCAGGTTTACGTTCAGTAATTAAGTTGATTAATTCTACTTATTTCATGGCGTTCCATGATTCAGTAAAATTCTACATCATTGGAGAAATATCTAATAAAAAATTTTATGGCGGAGCTTTTAGGCGGCTTCTGACTTCCGATTTCCAGTGGAATTTTAATGGTGTCATGCTATATTAATTCATTTTACGTTATTACAAATATGAGAAGAATTTGTCCAAGTTAGTTCTTGCTGCTGACTGTTCTGGCTGAATGAAAGAGAGCAGAACATTTTATTTTGCTTCCTCATTTGCTACGAAAGGATTTAGTTTAATAGAGTATAATATTTTAATGGGCTGATTTTATTAGCCATAAACACTACTGTGGTAAATTTCCATACAATTTCAAATCGTATTCTCAAGTATGCGTTCCAGAATAGAATTTAGAACTACAAATTCCATTCATGTGCATTTGATTTGTGAGATATGAAATTGGACGATCGCTGGCCAAATCAAATATATTTTAAAGTTCTAAAATATTTAGTAATGAATCAGATCAACGTTTGTCATATTTGATTGAGGAATACGAGTTCGATTTTAGTTGAATACCAGGTCGAAGTAAAATACTTTTGAACCACCCTAAAGAGCATTCAAGAAAATTACCCCTGGTTTTCTGACAGTGATGCTCCAAGTAAAAATGCATGCATTGTAACGCCCAGCGCACGGAGAGTTGAAATATTTTTTCAGTGCTTTAGGAATGGAAGGGAAGTGAGGGGGGTTGAAGAGGAATGAAGTCCTATGACGGACTGACTGAACTGACTGTATATTCATTTACCTGAGGGTATTAGGTTAGGGGTAATTGGAGGAAGAAGGGGTTGAATGTAAAAATCATCTTCGTCTTCTTTTTTACACCTTCCTCACTCATGACTGTGGGATTTAAGAGTTAGACTTGGACTTTCGAGTTGAAATGTGTTGGGCTTGCGGCACCCCCTTAAGATTGAAGAGTTTGACTCGTTTATCTTCTTCTCTTCTCTTCTGATAGATTAGAAGAGTAGATGGTGAATCCGACCAATTTGCCCCTCAGGACGCTAACAAGGTAGTCTGGGGTGAGAGAGGGATGCTTTCACTCCAGGCTTCTCTTCACGGGAAGAACGGGTTAGATTAGAACTCAAACGAATCCACGACGGCTCTCTCCTCCGAATGAAGGATTTAATAAGGACCGTCATCCCTATCTATGATTGTGCGGGTGAGGATGATGGCATTATGTATTTATGTAACTGCTCTTGTCAATTTAATTCATCCCAATGCACTCCAATCTTCTTTCTCCGCCTTACTCTAATCATTTTATTTTAGGAAGATGTGCAAGGAAAGCAAGTTTGGGAAGCAAGATAAAGCTATCGTAAAAAACATGCAGTTTTATTAAGA
>JAQGCM010001918.1:0-12961 GCA_034699705.1 Hymenaphorura dentifera
ATTCTCATCCTCTCATACGCCAATCGTTTCCTGAGCAAAAAGTAATCAGGCGATGGAATAATAACCCACGTATTTGTATTTAGGACTTGAGCTCTCTCCTCCCGTTTTAACTCTTTTATCCACATCATTCTTTTGTCCGCGTTATCAATTTATGATATTTAGTGTCATCCGTCACTTTAGTCATAAAAGGAGTCTGAATAAATTTTGGCTTGGGAAAAACACAACGATTCCGGCACTCCACAAAAAATGATGAGTGTATGTCAGAAGCGCAACAGTTTTTTTTGAAATTCTGAAGGATTTGATTCCTAAGAACACGACACGAGGTATACGCGAAGATCAAAAGCTCGACAAATCAATCGACATGACTATTTCAGAATTTTTGATTTAAGCTAAGAAAAATCAATGAACCTCTTGTAATAACCCTATCAAGGGATGTGCAAAAATGTAACAACTCGAATTTTTATAACTCTTCATTTGACTAATAAATGCACTTTAATAATAAAAGCTGAATGAATTTCAACATTTCGTGCTCAACGTACAATTTTAACTACATTCCCACATTTCAAACGAAGCTACTGAAGTAACCTCAGTTTTTTTAGAAGTGTCTCGGATCGGAATCTTACAGAAAACGAAAACTGTCAATCAAATTATCAAACCGTGAGTATGTCAAAGCTATCGGCAACATTAACAGACAATTATGGGACACGTTAAGCGAAAAGTTTGTGAAGGAAGCAAAACTCTTAAACTTCAAGCTTATCGCAGCGGAAGCCACTAAAGAAGCTTTTCCAGCTAAAAAGCATAATTGTTGGGAATGATAATTGGGGTTACTCATAAACAAACATGCATATTTTTAAAGGTTTGGCTTGTCGAATGAGTAAACAATGCATTAAAAAGTTCTCAAATATTTTAAATGGGTTCGGTCAAGCTTAATCTGATCCAATGAATGATCGGCTGATCCTAAACGAGCTGTGCTGAGCTCCCTTCAACTACTCCTCCTACAAGGGCAAAAGGGTAAAGCACGTAGTGTCTACGGATCACAGTGTGCGCAAAAATGACTGACAACAATACAATAATTAAAAAAGGCTAAAAAGGTACAATGAAATTCCAAAGCACTAAGCACTAATCATTGATGTCCCGACCCACGCACTCAAAAATACTTCTCAACCAAATACCAAAATTGTAGTTCTTTACGAGGTGACCTGTCAGACTTTTTCACGCCGATTAACTCCTGTCAACAACTTTTAAAAATTTTAAGCTAGCTGCTTGCCGTCTAAACCAAACGACTTGTGTGTGCTCCTGTCGAAATGCGTTCACGTGGAAGATGATTGGTTTTTGCCACACCCGGCGAAAGTCTTTTTAGAACAGCCCAAAATGTGGGAAGGTATTGTTAAAATTGTTTGGAAAAATCTCAAAATATCGAGGAATGGACCACCGTCCGACCGACTGCGAGTTTATTTTTTTTTAAACATTTCAATTTTTGACATTTTTCTTTGACTGTGCATTAACACAGAACAAGATTTCTCATACACAATAATGTAATGCTAATTTGCAGTAATTATCGAATGCGCATCGGAACTCATTCAAATAAATAACAATTAGCTAGACGATCAACTACATAAATTACTCTAACAATTTTACATTTCAATTTTCATTGATGGTTTCTTTGCATAGAATTACGAGTGATGAATTGGTGCAAGCATTCCGGAGAAATTCCAGCAACAACATTTAATTACATTTTTGCAATAAGTACTAGGTTTTTACAATTTAATAACACAACACGTTTTAGCAACAATTTTTGGGGGTACTGACGCCATTGCAATTTACTTGTACAATTTGGCACACTGGTTCACACAGCACAAATATGTAATAAATTAATCGGAGATATCTGGGTGGACATTTTAGTCATCCGAGTCAATGTCGATTTTGCTAGGACTATGACTTTGACTATGGCTGACAAATCTGTGTCGAAATGGGTCAAATTGTTGTATAGGTGCAGGGCGAGAACCATTGTTGCCACTTCTGGGGATGACGAGGTGCTGGTTGAGGATATGACTATTAACATGCGCATGTGAATTAGGACTATTGTTGCTACTACCACTAGTCGTTGTCATTGGAGCCAACGTGGGTGATGATGATGGGGATGAAGAACCGCAGTGTGTTGGACTCGGATGAGAGGATTTGGACAAGAGACGTTCCATGGAAAATGAAACACTCTGAACTGGTGGACTCGTGGCCATCGGTTTGGCAAGCATCACTGGATTGTTGGGGCTGGGACTATTGTTGTTGTTGTTGCTCATGTAATACTGCGTGGCGGCATATCTGTGAACATAATATAAAACTAACATTTACAATTTGAATAACAACAGAGTACACAGAAAGCCTCAAGTTGTAATTTGTAATGGCCGGTGTCGAGTTCTAATAGGCTCATTATTCATCTGACCTTTCAATTCTACTGCAAGCTGAAGGGCCAACCACTTAGGGACAGACTAATAAATCAAACTGGTTCTACGCGTGGTGTATTCTAAATTCTGGAACGTAACGATTCCACCAGGTCGTTATTCCCGAGATGATTAATCTTACTAGCCAAGTAATTGCTTCAATTTTAAGAAATTTTGCCAAAATTGAGAAAAGTTGTGCCAAAGCCCTTATCTCCTCTGATTGACATCGATAAAATCTAAGCAGGATTTGAGAATTTTAGAAGTGGCTATTTGAAACTTTCGCTTACCTATAAATGGCTGAAGCCAAATGGTGATGATGGTGAACATTTTGTTGATGATAAAGCTGAGCTGCTACTACTGGTGGAATTGAGCCCGTATTCCAACAAAATGGTGGCGACAATTGCGGCGGACCAATGCCAGGATGACTTCCGGTCGGTGGCAATGGAGTCGAGTGAGGGTGAGAATGGAGGTGTTGTTGTTGTGGTGGAAATAATTGAGGATGTCCCGGAAATCCGAAAGATAAGGAACGTTTCAAGGCTGCTAGACGAGTTCGACAAGCTGTCGATGTGCGACGTCTCAATTTGCCAGTACTTCCGCCAATGAAGACATCTTCGGACGATGGGTCAAGCATCCAGTAGTTACCCTTCCCTGGGTCATCATAATGACGCGGCACTTTCACGAAGCACTTGTTGAGACTCAAATTATGACGAATCGAATTTTGCCATCCTTGTTTGTTGTCTCGATAATAGGGGTAATTTTTCATAATGTACTCGTAGATTCCATTCAGCGTCAATCGTTTTTGAGTGCTGGCCCGAATCGCCATCATGATGAGAGCGTTGTACGAATAAGGTGGCTTCTCGTTTTTCCCTTTCTCTTTGTCTTTCGACCCGGAATCGCCACCGGTTTTCGAATCTGCGATTGCACCATCATCTTTTTTCTTGTCCTTCCCAGAACAACTCTTGCTCGTCTTGCTAAAACTTTGAAGATCTTTTTGTTTGTCGAAAGCACTAGGAGAATTTGGGTGAGAACTGGACGAAGAGACATGTCGATTCGCAATGTCACTCAAATCAATCACTTCATCCTCAACAATCATAGAATCGTCCTCACCGCCGACGTCAATATCATCAAGATCTTCGTCATTTTCATCACTCGAGGCTGAATCACAAATGGTGGAAATCTGATCTTCTTCAGAAGTCTCTTGAAGAAAAGAAGTGTGACCACTCAAATTTTGTCGGCGCAATGATGAGGGAATCGACAATTGGTTTTTCGAAATTTCTCCGTGCGGTAGTGCCCGAGCATCTTGCATGAGAAGTGCTCGAATTGAAAACGGTGGTGCAGTGCTCCCATTTGCCATTTTAGCCTCGGTTGGCCAATCCTTTCGCCCTTCTAATTTCATGACCATTGCTGCAATGGCCAGATCGTCAGCATTAATTCGAACGAACTAAGAGTTCAGAAAATTTTTAAACTGTCAAAAGGTCTAATATGTTTTCTGAAAGTTAACCAGTCAACTTGGAAATAATTTTTCGGGTATTTCAGTTTCTTGGAAAACTTATTGAGCCGTGTCAATATCTCAACATCCCACAGTGGAATGATCAGTTAGTCAACCAGTTCGGAGATGAGATGATTTTCCCAAGTAATTTTTTTTCTGTTAGAACTCCATCCCCAGAAGGGGATGCACAAGCGCGGTCGAGGGTCCAATCGTGAGCTGAGCAAACGGTTGAGACCAACCCGAAGAGTTAGATGAAGACCAACCTGTGCTGATGGTAAATGGTGTTGGTGCTAAAATAAATCCTCCCATTCTAAAACACAATTGAAAACACGTAGGACAAGTTTTTGTATTGAAAAGGGTAGAAGCAGTGACATGGTAAAAATAAATAACATTGCATTTGCAATGTTAGTCAATTCATTTTCATTCGTAGTCGTAGTTGGTAGGAGCTATATGTTTGTATTTTTCTTACCAGCAAAGCCCTTTGTTACCAGTTTCGGTACACTGCGTTTCATTTCATTTCATTTGGGAGGGAGTTAAACAGCAAAACAGTCTAAATGGAAACTTCTAAATAAAAGCAATGTGTTCACAACTGTGCTTGTCTCAGCCAAAATATTGCCGGATTATGGACCAAAATGAGATTTCGGATCTAATGACCAACTTCCCAAAGCAATGGCATTTCCCATCTGGCATATGCCGGCTGGATAGCTTTCCCAAAACACCATTATTTTTAACGGATTGGCAGAGCATGCTACCCGGATTACTCCGAATTTGGGATATACATACATGTATTTATGGTCTATTTTTATTTGTGTTTGAGTTCTAAATGCCCGCACCGGTTTCGAGTATTCCGAAACTGGAGGTGAAATTATTAAACTAAAAGTCCAGCACAGGAACACACGCGTATAAACAGTAAACAGCCAAATCCAAGCGTCATGACCGAATTTAAATTCCAATTTATTCCTTCTAAAATATTCACTTCTCTCTTGTCGATTTTTTGTAGAAATAATACTTTCAAAAAATCAAAATAGGACGCCTTCATATTTCACAAGAAAAATATTTTGATAAGAAAATATTATCATTCAAGTTTCTGAGTTTTCTAATCGGTGGATCAAACCTATAATTAGGGAAATTAATACCTCGTGAGAGTTAGTAGACGAGGAATCTACATACATCAACATGTTGCGGTTTGTTGATGCAGATTCTTCAAATTAATCTGCAATCGTTTGAAGTTGATGCTAACTTACTCATCTTTTTTTAAATTATTTTGGTTGTGTTTACAAAATAATGTCTGTTCTCTCCGCGCTTACTTAACATTTAAGATGACAAGTAGTAGTATAATAATTCCATCGTCATATGTCAGACTTTTGTCCACCAAGAGAACTGAGTTAAGACTTCCAAACTTCACCGCGTTCCTTGAGTGCGGACTACTTGCTAAGATATCCTTCAACCTTATCGCGTACACCCTTTTGAAGAAAATAATGATGACACATTGAACGTGTCTCCATTCTTTCGACAAGAGTTGAGCTTCTTGAGGTTCGCAAAAGCAGAAGCAAAAGTACACGAAGAACTAGTAGGAAGGAGTAGTCGGTAGAAGACGTAGTTTGAAGAAGTACAATGTAAAAGTGCTGAGAGTGTAATACAATAATAATTCTTCTGGAAAGGCTTAAAATCTTTAAGACTTCTTCGGGTGTGAGGATTTAGTCGCGTTTGCCTTGATGGGACTTTGAGACAACACTTTTCCACTCAGACTTCCAACAAATGCAAATGCTGATGCTTGTGAATGTGAATAGCTCCGGCAACGCCAATCGGATTATTTGAGAGGATCATCGGATGGAGCACTAAGGAATGGAAGGGTGTTAGGAAAACTAAACATTCTATTGTGTTCGTGCAATTGTCTGAACTGAAATGCCGGGCAGGCACTAATGTAAAAGCAAAGTTTAGAAAATCTTTGATGAAATTGATAGATCGTAATGATAGCGTTCTCAAGCGGCTATTTGTTTGTAATTGGAGATTCCCATTGTTCCTCTGTTCTTAGGCATTGTTGTTTGTCACCTCCAAATGGACCTGAGACGCCTGAGAGCCATGTATTCTGAAACCTTAAGTGTAATCTCAAAAGTATATTATCTTGTGTATACTTAAGAAGTACGAACATTTCACACTTTCAATTTGTTTCCTCAAAAGAAAATATTTTTGGGTTCAAAATATGAAAACGAGCCTAACAACTAGATATAGTGGAGCCTTGTCTTATCAATAAATCGACCTTGCCACTTATAAATCTGTGCTTGAAATACATTTACAGTTATAGTACAGCCGTATTCAGCTCTAAAAAAATTGACATTCCTTACAAGAATAGTGAAGACGGTAATGGACGTTAAAAATTGTTAAAATTAAGCAAGTCTTGGACGTCCTCTGAAGCGTTAGGGATTAAACAAGATGGCCGACAAAGATGGCGATTGGCGGCCAGGGTGTACCCTTCACGATACGACGCGACATAACAACACACAAACAATCAGTAGACCCAACCAAAACAAATAATATGTACAATATTCTGGATATAAAATTCTACCCGATACGTCACACATTTATGTAGTCGCACGAATTGTATGGGTTTTTGTATGAAGGGTATACATAAATAACAAGGGCGATAATGGCAATGAAATGCACGGGGAATGCCTTTGTTGAGTTTGAGTTGGATTCAAATCGGTGAACCCACCACTAATAACAAGCAACGCTAGCAAAAACGAAAGCAGTTTTTCTAATGCCGATATTTCCCTCATTATTTAGCCATAACACACACACACACAGAGAGAAAATATCCATGTTCTTGTACTCGTATGGATGGATTGATATCGAATATTGCGATAGTGAAGTGGCGGAATCGTAAACGTGTCAAATTTCTTAGAACCAAAACGAGCGAACGAATTGAATTGAATTGAAATAGAGGAGAGAACAGAAGGAACGAAAAGGAAAGAAAATGAGCTCGTTTTCTCTTTTGTCCAACGTGTGAATGCTTTTTGTCCATTCCACACCTTTACCAAACAGTAGTGGCATCGCCCAGAGTGCGAGTGGGACAAACGACAACGACATGAACAGACCATATACATGCATCGTTGTTCCGAACGCTCACTTTGAAATATGAATCTACAAATATTTTTAAAACTCACTTTGATAACACGACACCACCACGCCAAAACTTTGTTTTGTGTTGTTTTCAAGAGGAGAAGATAGGAAAAGAAAGAAGCCTTGGAGCTCGGAAATAAGGAGACAGCCTATGATTAGGTGTATAGAATGAATGTTGTCACAATTGAAGTGCCGTATTGTACTACTTGTACTTCTCTCGTCGGCGGCATCAGTCCATCCATTCTTTTTTTATAATCAAGCACATCCTGAGTTCGACTCGAATCATACAATTTTTTATTTCATTTCAATTCAATTCGGTCATGCTTTTCTCCCGGAGTCCGCCATGGTCGGCCCGACAAACTTACTACTACAACAGGCAAAGCAATCGAAACTACAAGCGTATGGGAAGTTCCACATAAAGCGAACTTCCTTTTGGTAGCACCCGGATAGATTTCACTCGAATTAAATCTACTTATTTGGCTTGGCCCACGAAAACATTATTTGTAGTTTTGTAGTCAAACTCAGCCAAAGTCATTTAAAAACGATGCAATTATAAAAATCAGATTTTCAGAGCTTTGCTTGGCAATGCGACTCCTCGGCTCCTGAACGTATGTTGATCTTCTCAAATTACAGAACAAACACGGACATAGAACAAATGAAACGTGGCTTTGCAAAAAAAGAAGAGCATGCAGTTAATTAAACGAATTGAACACTATTGCATTGGAACTAAAGTATCAAATGTGCGCCTCACTCTCAAAATATCAGAAGAGATATTAATGACGCTGTGTGTGAATGTAGTTTCTGAATTATCTGAATTAGTTGCACGTGCAAGTGAATTGGTTAATAATACAAGGCACCGAAACCACAATGAAGGGATCATTAATAAATGTATGGCTGCCAGGCTGGCTGTGCTACGTTCAGGAGGATTTCAAGAATACTTTTATATGCGTGGCCTGCCTGGGAAATAACAATGAAATGGAAACTCGAGTGAGAACTTTGAAATGTCAATTCAATCTGCTCATCATCATCATCAAGTAAATAAATAAATTGGCAGCAAGCTTCCAAACTGATGTCAAAGTGAGGGACCGAGGGAGTAGTAAAATAGAATAGAAGGGAGATGGACCTGCTCAGCCCATGCTGTGCTAGGCAAATTGATGTGATTGAAAGGAGAGATTGTCTTTAATCAGTTCATTTTGTGGAATACGAATGAAAAGAATAAAAGTGAAGCTACAAATCAAAACAGAATTCAAACAACAAACAATCCCGTAAAATGAATGAAGCGTGGGGAATAAACAGCTACAATTGAACCTCGAAAGGCATACAAAATAAATGCGATCCAAGAACGGGTTTTATTTTACGATTTTCGATAGGGTCAGGACGTGGGAGAGATGAGATCGGGGTTTGCTGGAAGAATCGGGTCGTCGAGATACAGAATGCTGGAATTAGATTTAAGTGACGATAGACCGCAATCTCTATTAAATGCAATGAACTCTCGTTAAACTCAATCAAGGCAGATTAGTAGAATGTATGCCATGGGACGATGGATTGGATCAGAGGGGTTGTTAGACAAATGCAAACATAAGAAATGATTTAGACTTAGTTTTTATGATCATCATCACAAATCCCCCTTTTTTTCTACAATTTGTGTGCACAGAATTTAATGTTGTGAATGGGTATAGGTGATAGAAATTTATTTACCAATGGGTCTAATTTACAATAATGTTGGGAAACAAATACCACAAATTGACATTGACGTTTTTTGGAAAATCAAGCTGCGCAGATTTGAAACCGGCATTTGGAATTAAAGTTCCAAATCTTCACAATCAAAATTTTTGCATATTTTTTGACAACAAACTGTACATGTGGATAGTGCAAAGTCATCCTCAAAAAATGGCACATCTTTGTAAATGTGCTCTGATAAAATCTAACCTCAATTACTGTAAAATGACATCAGCAAATACAACTATATTTATGATTATGAACGACAGCAATGAGTGACCATAATTATAGGATTCCAAACCTCACAAAAGAGAATAGACAATCAACAAACCACACGTCCAATTCATAGCCTACGCTCTTCAGGACTGACCAAATTATTATTCATAGACTTGATAAGATCATAAAAAAGGATGCCGATGCTTATGTTTAATAATGCATCACTCAAACCCACTTTAGTTTAGTACAAGTATGGCAAGTATGGCTGACTTTTCCGGGGCTTACAACGTTTGGCTATGAACATGAGCAAACTACATTGAAGCAAACTAGAAAATCTGGTCTGTTCAATTAACCAACACTTCATGGACTACAGAAATATTAAGCATGAGACTAATTCATGTCAATGGTAAACTATTTAGACTTAACAACATGTACATGTAAAGTCACGACTTGACATTTGGCACAGCCTGCTTTGTCTTGTTGTCTGTAAAAGTAAATTTGGAATTTTGTTTTTATTAACTTGTAGGCCCACACCACAATCCCAATCCCAACTTACAACGAAACGGACACGACGACGTGTCAAATGCAAAAAAGTGACACGGAGTGAATGTCCTTGGTTCGTTTGTCTGGATGTTGCAAATCCATGGATTCCTTATGTCATGTCTGCCACAAAATGTTTTAACTCAATTGGCAAGCTTCAACAAATTTACAAAGGAGTACAAATTCTCTTGCGTATAAATATTGACTTTGCAAACTGACTAGAACTACTTTTGACTTTAAATTGAATGCAAAACTGAGTTTTACGTCCCAGTTTTTTATATACGATTACAAACGGAAATGTTTGTTTAATATTTCTTAACTTTCATAAATGTAATTCAAATACTCAATTGGATATACGCCATAAAATTTGCAATGATGTGTAAGCATCAAACATGGGATGCTACAATGCAACACAACTTCATCTGCACTGTGCTATTTTGCTGCAATACTCAATACAAAATTATGCAATCATTCACACTTGGTCACACGCCAGCTGGGGATGGATTTCTAAATTCAGACTAAACCTGGACTGCTCTTCAATTCGCGAATGAATAACACGAAATGGAGAAAAATCTCACTCTATAAAAACTAATGAGGCATTTAAAAAACGTAACTTGATCAGATAAAGCTCTATTACACCCAAGGCAATAAAATGCACCCCTAAATTAATTGGTTCCTTTTGAAGTTTATTCAGAAATATTTCATTTTTAGAATTTTTGAACAATTTGTGAAAGGGAAAGGCGCAGAGAGCTCCAGCCCTTTTCTCCGCCTCAAGTGTGAACATCTCGAAAGTTTTTTTAACTACTTTCTTTCCGCCCAGAAGCAAAATGTTAGAAGCTTCCTTCAAGAGTTCTTTTTTGACTAAACAACGGGGTGGCATCTTTCTACAGTTTATTTGTTACACTACACACGCACTTATTGTCAGTTTTGACAAAAATAATATAATGAGAAGTACTTGACTGCAGCAGCCAAGTGGGTGCGGGTGTGAGGAAAGAGTTAGAAAAAAAGTAAGGAAAGGAAAAAAGTGAAATGAGACGGAACCATAATTGCGACACATCGTTAGTAAAGTTGGCATCCCAGTTTTTTTCTACTTCTTCTTCTCTATCATCTTCCAACTCCTTCGGGAGATTCACTCACCAAAATATAATAGTCATTGAATTGAGAGAGATGAGAGGAGGAAGATGACAATGTTAGCGTCGTCGACCTCATCATCATCGTCATATATGTGTGTGTGTGTTCCTGAATTTTGTTCGACTCTTATTTGCTAACAGTCGAGTCCTCATTTCAACCCGACGACAGTCACACTCTTCCACTAATATCCACCACCTTTTTTCACACTTTTGTCCTCCTCTCTGCCTGAGTCTGTGTCAATCCACATCGTGTTTTTGGAAAGATTGATGCAATTAAGAAATCCTCGGAGAGTTTGCTGCGTTGCTGACGATGACGCTGAGTTGATTCCCCCCATCAAATGCGACCCTAACCGGTGAAACCCAGCTATTATTCTCCCTCAAATGTGAAATTGAATCTTAAATCTAATGAAATTACACACACTACTACTAGTTTATTTTGCAACCCTACTAACCCATGTTAAATTTGGCCTCCTTAATTTTGTTTAGATTTTCATGTGCGAGAATTCACGAGAATAAGAGAGGTCAACTGGCCAGCTGCTAAATTTGCAATGGGAAAATTGAAATTCAAAAATCATAAAAATATCTCAGGTTTTGTTCTTTCCGATCCGTTACCAGTCGTTGTATCGCCGGCAATGTATAGCCAGGTTTTGTATCGCCAGCTATTGTATCGCGCGCCGTTGTATAGCGAAAAAATTGTATAGCATGGCCTTTGTATAGCCATGCTTTTGTATAGCAGACCGCGATACACCGCGATTGTAATCACAAATTTATTCAAGTACGTTAAAACATTAAAATTTTTGAAATATTTTATTCGTGACAAAAAAAAGGCATGGCAATAATTTCATTGTAGGCGTCGAAGACTCTATCTATCGGGGGGAAAGAATTAACGATGCCAGATATCTCAAATGGATGCGAAATAGCTGTCTGTCTTGTAGTTGCGGAGTATTTCGGGTTCCTTCTGAATATTTCTCCAATTCCATTTTATAGAGCAAGAAGAGAACGACTAACAAGACTGACTCTTGGATAAATGCGAACTGAGCTAAAAATGTTGTCTTTATCTAAATTAAAATATTTCTTCCCTTCCTTTCTATTTGCATAAAAACGCTACACAACGATACAGTAGCTGGCGATACAAAAGTTTGACTATACAACAGCTACGCGATACATAGGTCACAACGTACGCGCGATACATCACTGGCGATACAAAACCCGGCTATACATTCGCCGGCGATACAATGACGTGGAACATTTCCGATCTTATGAATGAATTCCAGGCTTCTCTACAAACCCAAACCTCGTCGTGCCGTGGCGGAATCCTTAAATGGTAACCGTGCATATGACCAGGTATTTGAATTCTGGATACATAAATGTATCCCAACGCACAAGAACCGTGAGATGTGGAGAATCAAATATGACTTGATGATTGTTAAGAGCTTTCTGCGGTTATTAAGGGTCTTGTTCTTCCAGTCGTTCATTCAACCCATTCAGACTCCTCAGAAATATACACAACTAACGCATCATGTAACATACGTGTAAATCTTTGGTCTGATAATTTTCATTTCATTGGATTCATGTTACCGCACTTCGTTGTAAATACAATTTAATGAGAAAGGACGTGGCGACCAACAAGAATATGGCCAAAGCTAAACAAAATCGGTGAAGTTTGATGGCCCTTATGTTTAGTTCTGCCTGTGTCACCCACGAACAAGAACAGGATTAGGTCGGGCTAAATTAAATGTGAAAACAAGTGGTGTTGAGCTCTAATCAAGCGAAACATTTTAACGACTGGCTCTCTCACACACTCAAAAAAAGAAAATCCTACTCTTTATAACAACACACGATAATAATAGGAGGGACCATCCCCCTAAATCCTTTACGGGTGACAACCTCGTTGGTTTAGCTTTGGTTCCCAAATGAACTCTTCTGGTCCATTCATCAAACAAATATTTTCCAATATTCATATGAACTCAAGAAAACACACACGGAGAAAGTGGGAAGCGTAGAAGACCCATACTATGGATTTTTTATTGCATGCCATAAATCTTTACCTTGTTTATTTGAATTTATTGGAGGAAAGTGAAATTTCCAGACGAACGGTATTTTTTTGGGTTCAGTTACTTTTAAAAATTGGTGTGCAAAAAGTCATTTAAGTTCTTAATCGAATGCGGGCATTTTCTGATCTCAAAGGTCACTCAACTGCAATACAAATTTTAACTAATTTTGTTTGCTAACAACCCCTAAGAAAAGAGCGCTCTTATTCATGCAGGGGTAAGCCTGTTGTTTTCATTTAGTCTGATTTAATATAAAAA
>JAQGCM010001919.1:0-12958 GCA_034699705.1 Hymenaphorura dentifera
GAAAAAAAGAGGGGAGGGGGGGGGGGGGCACCTTTTTCCTCGTCAAATTTGACTTGGACTTGATCCTTTACGTTATAATTGAATTGAATTGAATAAATTTTGTTGAATTGAAATTGAATGGTTCTTTTGGTTGCTATTTGAAGCGTCGTGTCGAATTGTGCAGTTGGCAGCGCAGTGTCTGTTAACTGTCGACTTTGATCTGTGTTGTCTGTTGTGGTGTGGTTAGCTTGGGGAAATTCTTGTAAATTGTAAAGATTTCAATTTATTGTAATTCTTACAGCGGAGCGTAGAATGGACCAAAATATTTGATTTGATCCGAACTTTGTTTTTTTGACTTCCTTACGTTACGTCCTACTTGGCTACGTGTTGAAACAAATATGAAAAAAATAGACGAAGAAATGTGGGTTGCTGCTCCATAGTTTCCTATGCTGCAATTTGACTATTTTGCTAGCGTCCGGGCTGCTGCTGTTTGCCTCTAGTTTACAGCATGACGAATCCAATCCACGAGGAGTAGAATGCAACTCATCCAACCAGCGCTTCATTCAAAGCAATCATCGCCTTTACTTTTTTATTTTTATGTGCAAAGCGTAGCAAATCCGAATTGAAGCATTCAATACTTTTTTGCTGTGCTCTGCATTCATTTGCCAACAAATTAATTTAAAAGTCATTTGAAAATTTTTTCATCAAATGAAAACAACAATGAGAATGAGATAATCTGTCCGGCAAATGATCTCTCTTCGAGGCGAGACAAGTATCGAATGTCGTACGTAAACGTAACCCGAACCTTGTCTGCCAGCCACCGCGGCATCAACTATTTGTTGGAAATTGGAAGAGTGGGGTGGAATATGGAAGTTGAACAGGAACTGATTAGCAACAATTTCTTAAAGTAACAAAAATTTGAGCTTGCAAATAACTTTTTTTGCTGGGGACATGTAGAACTGCAATTTTGAAGTTGCTTGGCAAAATTAAGTTCAGTAGGTTAAGTATGGGTTGATGCTTGAACGAAAAAGTGGTGGACTAAATATGAAATTTTTATTCAATTTTATAAATGCATCTAAGCTCTGCTCATTATTGCATGCAAAGTAAGAAAATCCCTATAAATCCCTTGTTCACTAATATGGCTACTTTTTTAGTATTTATTTTGAAATGCTTTTTGATTTTTTGTGCAATGAGATTAAGATAATTACGAACAGATGCATCATGCATCAATTAGGATGATTCGATTGAATTCAGTGCAGGAGGAGATGCTAAATTGAAATTGAAATTCGATACTTATTTATTTGCAAGCCACTGGATATGATGTAATTATATAATGTTCACTAAAAGAAGACAAATAGCAAAATGGTTAATAAAAATTAAGTTCTTAAAATTGAAACTCTGCTTGCAAGCAAAAATTCTGTCTGCTTTCTTTTGTGAAATTGAACTTTGCTTTAAAAAAACAGCTAATCGTTTACTAATACGAAAACCATTGCAGTGCAGATTGCACTCGTAAATTCTTACAATCGATCGGTGAATTCATACATCAAAACCTCGAAACTGAAACTGACTCACCAAAATAGCGCTGTATTGCAGATGCTAAGTTACCTTTTCCAAAAAAATTTTGGACCTCATTCGCATTCGTGAAATTAAAATTAAAGTGCTTCTACTCTCTTGCTGCGCTGCCTTTACCCTGGAGAACATTTGCAGTCTGTAAAACCTAAAAGGTCCGATTTTATGACATGATAATTTCAATTTCCAGGATTGTATTATAATTGTATGAAAATTGTAAATAGTAAAAGTTACGTTGAACAAAATTTGGTGAACGTTTTTACATCATCGTGGGTGGTATCATCATCGGCATTTCAGTTTTGTGAAGTTTTCTTGCCAGTTGCCAGCCAGTTTGAAATTTTCATGCAAACTTTGCTAGGGATTTAGCATTGCATGCATTGCATTGGTGGAAGTCTGGAGGAGCTTTTAAAGAAATTTCCGCCAAAGAGCAGGTCTGGCTCAGCTCAATACGATTTCATTTCATTCATTATTTTTCGTCAGAGTTTGGAATTTGGATTGTGTAGACGATTCTGGACATCTGGACATTCCGGACAATCTGGAGCCGACACACAAGACAGATAACAGGACTACCTGAAACTGGGTTCACCAAACAGTCTTCATTTGACATCGGCCGGTTGAGTTGTGCCAATAGTTCAGCTCCGTCGCTCCGTGCCTTCTAAGATTCTTCTTCTGTATTCATGGTAAAATTAAAACCTTTAATTTCTTCATACATAGTTTAACTTTGAGTTGAGCAACCAGGTCCACCCACCCGAAATTGGCACTCTGAAGACCCGGCTTCCTGGTAAACAATCAACAATTTAGTTTTAGTACTCTTTGTCATTTGTCGAATATTTTTTAGAGTCAAGTGTCGAATATTAACTTATTTGTGGACTGCAGTCACAGTCACGGACTTGTATTTTGTGTGAATAAATTTTACTACGCATTAGGGAAATCCGCACAATAGTCGTAGTAGCAGTTAATAAAATTTTGGCACAACTGTTGACTGTTGACTTTACCTACCTTAGGGGGATTCGGAATTTTGACCTGGATTTTATCATGACACGATGAAGGTCATGATAAAATTAGGAATATGTCTAGGTCTTGGACAAGGTACCTTACTATTGAAGCTAATTGTGAAGTTTTTTAATGTTGCAGTTGAGAATGGCTGCACCGACAGCAATGCGCTTGGTTCGAGTGGAGGAGGTAAGGGTTTTATTTTTAGTTTAGAATCACCAGAATCAGTAAAATTTAACGCATCTAAAATAGCGTTTGAATTTACATTGCGTTGTATTTGTACTGATTTCTTAGCTCCTTACGAAGTGGTTAAAGCCTAAAATTAATGCGGAAGCTTGGGACAACGTCGGGTTGCTGATTGGTTCTGGGCGCTTCGAGAAAGAGGATAAAGAGATTTCAACTCTTCTCTTATGTAACGATTTGACATTGGATGTGGTGGATGAAGCTATTCAAAAGAAAGTGGACCTGATTATTGCATATCATCCTCCAATTTTTGCAGCTTTGAAATCAGTTGGCTTTAATTCAATCAAGGTAATTTCCTGAAATATTCATGATGTAATAATAGAATACTGCAAGGTAAGATTGATTGATTGTATTTATTGCAGGAACGCATACTGACTCGTTGTATTGCTCATGACATTTGTGTGTATTCGCCGCATACAGCCCTGGATTCTGTTCACGGTGGAATTAATGACCTTGTGGCATTTAAAATGGGTAATTTTTGTATAGATTTTGTCTGGATTGTTGCTAAATATTTTCTAACTTGTCCTGAGGTCCCCCCCCCCCTCCTCCCAAGAAAAGGTTTCACCGGAATTTTTTCTGTCTTTAGTCATTGGCAGCAGGCTCAACTAGTTCATATTCTAATTTGCAAATATACAAATTGTATTTATACAGGCGGCCCCTTTGTCGCCCCTCGGCCGATTATTCCAAGGCTTGGAATTCCCAAGAAAATGGAAGGTATCGAGGTTCTTTGTACGCCAGACGAGTGTCGGGAGCTAGTGGACGTGTTAAACAAAAACGACGACGTCTTGTATGGATTCGCATTCCATGAACCTCCAGAACAATTTGTCGTTGGGCCAGCAGTAGGTGTTGGGAAGATTCTTGTAAGAATATTCCACAGTCTGCCGATTGCACAATTGCCTTTTGCCGGTGCTACCATTCGCCCAGAATATTTGGAACGGTGCGTGGTTCATTTTCAATTATCTTTGAATAACTTACCGTACGCATTAAAGGAACAAGTCTCGCACCCAACCCATAATAGTCATGTCCTCCTTAGATGACATATTCCATCCAGTCCAGTACTCCAGTACTGGACAATAGTCGCTGGAGTAGTTCGCTTCCGAAAGATGTTGGAATTTATTAGATGAGGCATAAAGTGTTACAATCAATGATATTTTACTTTGTTTTGTAGTGCCGTCGAGGCCTTGCCGTATTATCCGGGCGCTGGTCGAGTGTTTGGTTTGTCCGCGCCTCTATCAGTAAATGACTTCGTTGGGATCACGAAGAAGATATTTAATATTGACCGTATTCAAATTGCATTTGGCGATAGTAAGCAATTTCAATGTTTAGCTGATTGCAGATTTTCTGGAGTTTAATACTTCAATAGAATGCAAGTTAAATATAATATTTTTGGATTTCAGAGAGACACGTTAGTACGGTTGCATTTTGTGCTGGATCCGGGGGATCCATCATGGACGACGTGACAAAAGCTGATATTGTGCTTACTGGAGAAATGGGACATCATGACGTCCTCGATTGCAAGGCAAGGGGCATGTCTGTGGTGCTTTTGGGTCATTGTAACTCGGAACGGCCCTACCTAACGACGTTGCAGAAGATATTGAAAATTTTGTTGAATCTTCCGTCTATACTGATATCTGATAAAGATATCAGTCCACTCAAGGTAATGTAACTTGGATGGTTCTGCTGACTGGAGATTCAAATATATGCATGTGGTTCAGATCTAATAGAATGTAAAATCATGCTTAAAGAATGCTTAAATAACGTAAAATAAACTAATTCGGTGATACCACTTTACTTCTTATTTATTCATATGAACAATTGTTGCCGGCAGATATGTTTGATTTTTGTTCAATCAGATTGATTGTAAGTATAGATTATTTGTTTTCCATCATTTAATCAAATTTCCGAAAGACATTTCCCACTATCGAACTGTTTCTAAATTTTGGTTTCTTTTTTAGACGTCTCAGAGCATTTTATTTTGTTAGATTTTCTATATTTTATTTTGCATTCTACAAAGGTTAAGTTAATAACAAAACAATGAGGGGGGGGGGGGTATTTCTAACTTACTTGACTGACTGACTGACATTTACTGAGAAGGTTCCAATTTGTTTCTTTTTAGGACCCGAAGACATTGAGCCAAAGGAACCACTAGGTGGTTTCCACTAGGTGGTTTGGGGGCGGATGTAAAGAAAAGGTGCGGACGACCGATCTCAGTATTAAGGATCTCATTTTGAATTTGCGGGGGAAAGACTGATTTTACTGTTTTTGTTTTGTTTACTGTTAACACTGTTAAGTTGGTCTGGAACCAATTATTTAGTTTGATAGTTATGGGTTGTGAGGACTTCTCTGTTTTCTTGAAAGTATTCAATGTTGAGTTCGACGATTAAATAGCATTATTCTTCAACACGATTTACTAATATTATATAACATCACTCTCCCAATAATAATTTAATATAATATGTACGTACTCCTACCATAAACTTTACTAGAATACATTTGATCTTATAACATTTGGCAAAACAGATTCGTTTTCACGAAGTTATACCATCTTCGAAGATTTTCCGTAGTTTTATCACTCATAACTCACAAGAACCGACTCAGCTTATTGCTTTGCGTTGAGTCAAACTTAAAACTAATCCATAAACGTAGGAAGATTCAGGATTTTGTCATCAATTCAAAAAATCCTGTATTTCTTTTACAAATCTCATGAAGTTGAAGCGTCCTATAGAGTTCCGTTCATCTATTAATTACGCTCCAACGTTACCATTTTGTATTTTTGGATTTTTTGAACTCGAACGTGCTAAGGGACCATTCAAGACTTCTTTGGACCCCCTACCTCGTAAGATTTTTAGCAGTACAGTATCGAGTACAGTATTTCGTTTTACGCACACGGACCTTGAATGGTCCCTTAGGTGAGCGAGCAAACAGCTTATTTCATCAAACAGAGCTTTAGACGTTCTGTTTAATATTATAGTTAAGGGAAAAGCGTTCCTTCCCAAAAACCGCTTTGGACGCTTGATTTCAATATTTTGAATTCACGCAAAACCCTTGGAGCACCTATCCGTCCTTGAGCTAAATCTAATTGGCAATACACACGACAACAATATTATTACTATTTTTCGAGTTTTAAGGGCGTGAATGCGAACACTGAGTTTTAATTTAAGGGAGTGAATGCGAACACTTTGCAGCGCTTGGTTGACCAAAGACAACGGGTTTAATACCTTAAAAAATGCTGGGTTCTTGAACTTAGAAACTCTCGTGGGACCAATTCACCAATAAAATAAAACATTTTCATGCTGCAAGACAAAAATTGCATAATTAGAAAAAGAACGCTGTCAAAATGCGGTTTCAATTTATTGGGATTTGGGATCCAGTATTTATGTACCCAAAATCATTTCTCGAATTGTAAAACGCCGCTAACATTCACCATTAGATTGATAGAAGTGTTTGTTGAACCCCTTGGAGCAATTTGGAAATATTTGTGTCTCATTATTAAACATCAATCAACAAATGAGTTTGTGTATTGCACCCTTGGGCCAGTGCAACTGGCAACCCTTTCGTGAAGTTGAATTTTCATTAACATCACGAGGAACAAAGGTTCGCGAGGAGTCAAATCAATACTGTATTGAGTATATTGTGTTTTTCTTGACGCAACAGCATTTCCTATAAATTCTGGAGATGAAACATTGGAGTTTTTATATTTTGTGTACACATGAGGCGTACAATAAGATATTTGTTTCGTTCTGGACGTCTTTTGGAGTTGATGAAAATGCCAAGGGCCCTATGATTTTGCGAAGGAGAAGGAATATTATTTGACATTGTGAGTCTTCATGTGTCGTTTCGTGCTTCGTAGTCGTCGTCGAAGAATCGCAGACATAACTAGGAATCCGAATTTGGTACTAGAAGGCGGCTGCCACGCGGTAAATCCCAGTGTACCCACACAGCCGAGCTCTTAAGGCGGGCAAGAGTTGAGCAGCAGAGTTGACGTTCTCCAAGAAATTGTCACACTCGCAAAGAAGCAGGTACAACTTGTCTCCACGAACCGCGGCAGACTTGTGAAGCGTAATTCGTCGAAGTCCTACACTTTTCGGTAAATGGCGGTACAGCGTACGAGCACCTATAAAATATCCGCCAAAGAAAAGTTGAATTATCCCAGAAAAGAGTACTTAGAAACCTGTTAGATGTGAGGATGGGAAATTTATGGAAGTTCTAGTATTTTATTAGGATTGTGAGTTGGTGGGGAGGAAATGAAATTGGAAATGCCAGAGAAGAGAATAGATCAATAATAATACCTGTCCAGTAGAGCCAATTCCTCTCCAGCTTCTCGCGATCATCACCGTCGAAAACTCGAAAAATAGAGATTATGTAACCCGTGGTAGAACTTTTACCTTTCTTGGCAGGATTGTCGATTGGAGGTCTCGCAATCGTAGCAACCTGTCCCCAACACAAAAACGTACACAGAGCAATGAAATGAAATGGTATAGATAGTTGGGTTCGGGAATAAATTGGCTTTTCTAAAAGTGTCATCCGTCCAGACAAACAGTTTGAGATTTTATTGTCTCCCTGTCCCATGGAACAATTAGATTGCTGACTCTCAACTTACCTCACGACAAAGATGGAAAAAGTGATCCCCACAATAGCCGAGGTTGGTAGGGTCGAAGAAATCTAAGGCGTTCTTCCGGGCAGTTTCCACAAAATCACTGGCATCTGTCCGAAGTTTGGGCACCACGTATAAAGCCATTAGTGGAAAGTCAGCTAAAATAAAACCCAAGAAAAACATACGTCAGGGAACATACGTACTTTTGCTAACCATTACATTTCACGACTTTCTTCTTTCTCTACAGGAAATATGTCCACCCGTCCTATCCCATCCTAGCGTGTGAGACAAAGCTTAATCGTCTTGCAAAAAAATAAATACTTTGAGCATAAAATTCCGGAACTAACTTCCATGGACTTTCTCCGGAAAGAAAACGGTGAAAAGAGATAACAGCCATGCGAGATTCGTAATATCTCCCACGTGCTATCATAGTCATCCCGTCCTCATTTTTAGAATGCGTGCTTTTTCTCAATCCATAAACTTCATAGACGAAGCAGAGCACTAAAGCTCAGATTCAATTCAGTGTTGAACCACATGTCTCAATCTCTTAGCTTCAACTCAAGGCCTAACCCGTGTGAGTGCGAAGGAATCCTTCCACAAAATACACCCTGAGTGAGTGAAAACTCATTTTCACTTTAAACTTCAAAGGGTGGAATTATTGATATTCCTCTTTACGTCCCTACAAGCGCTTCAATTAGGCTCAAACTGCTCACTTGCTACTGAATGAGTGAACAAAACTACGGCGAAATAAAACTAACAGATTTGGTTAGTGGCAAATAAAAATGGAAAGGCCATATATTTGGATTTTCTTCCGACCCACACTTTTCTCAAGGTGCCTTGCTCGCAATAGAATTTAGCCAATCGTATATCCTAAAATAGAAACACCAGGTTTGTAGACACTAACTCGAACTCCCCACACCTCTAATTTAGTTACGAGGCTGATCCGATTTTTAGATTTCTGAACATGAGGCTTTCATTCCAGATGTAAAGGAATGTGTTGAAATGACTTTGGAGAAAGTCGAAGGAGAGAAAGTAGTTTTGCACGACTGCTTTCATGACTTTGTATCAACTCGTTTCTTCCCATTCTTGAAGACAAATCTTGTTAGAACTGGAAGAAAAGTCTTCACAGCCTCAAGAGGTGATGGGGGGAAGCACTCATTTACCATAACGATAGAATCTCCAGAGGCTATAACATGGCTCGGCTGTGCCACTCTTTTCTCCAACTCGCCGCTTTTATTTCTTGGCTATAATTATTATTCTTTGTGGTTTCTTTCAACTTTCCCATGCAAAGTGCAGCCGAGTTCAAACCCACGTCAGGCTCTCAGAGATCGGCACTTCAAACTTCACTAGAGTCACAATAAAATAAAGTGAATCTAGCCTGAAGCCTCATCAGTGAATGCTTGACTAAACCGCTTTGCTATTCTCGAGATGCTTTCTGTGGTGTCACAAATATCGATCAAATTAATTCTTTAGAAAGGAAACACGTCCTAAAACTTATGCTAGAGATTAAAACGAGTTGAAGTATTTATTAAGTTGCTCAATCCTGACTTGAGTACTGAAAGCATTTTGCAAATCTGCTCACGTCAAAAATTAAAGGAAAATCCTCAACCCCAAATTCAAAAGCTGAAACGCCTTAGGATACATTATCTGCACTTTCTCCTCAAGTCAAAACAGTCACCAGTCACTCGCTCTGATTCACTTTCGCTCCATTGATCCTTCCTATTTTCCTACGTCGACTCTACAAAATCAAGAGTCTATAAAAGAAAGCAAAGAGAAAGCAGGATTAGCGTTACGTTCTCCAATGTTTGTTTTGGGTTGAGGACTACACGGAAATATACACGTATATGGAAACTAGGACATCTTTTCCTATAGAAGAATGATTTATCTTGAAAGGGAAAAGATCCTCCTGACGTTCATGGGTTGACAGACGTTGCTCTGTGGAAATTTTTGAGATGATCTATTGCAAACTCTCATTTTCAATTTAGGACTCTTTCCTTGTCTCGAGCTGCCAACTTGAATAGGGTGGAAGAGAGGAGAGATGGATTCTTGTCCACAAAAGGAAAAGCGTGAGGAAGAAGAAAGTACTATACAAGACTCCAATAATTGATGAGTCAAGGTGAGACAGTATTGTAGTTTCTAGCAGGCAAGGCTCCTCTACACATTAGCAAAGAGTACACCCTTTGTTCCTGGAGGAAAACCACTCAAAACAGAACTCTGATTTGAGTCTTGATTTGTTCTGGAACTCCTTCATCGATTAGGTAATTAATTTCCCATTTGTATTCGTCTTTGAAGAGACAAGAAAAGACTGGAGGAGCTCGCCCAGTCTCATCAACGTTGAAAAATGAGCCATCGCATTCATACTCACTGTCAAACAATCAAATTATGAGTGTCTGCATTATTCGGTCTCCCAAGCTCAGGTAGTCGTTTGCCATTAATAGACTCATGCCGATACATACAGTAGCATTTTTAGGCATTCTATTTCAATATTATTTTATTCCCACACTTTCCTCATGGACATCTTCCTATACTTTCCTTATGGTCTGGATAGCCCCCAACTATTTCCGAGTGAAAGAAAACCAAGCCCGATGGATTGTTGAAGTGGGAAAGCTATGCAAATACTTTGAAAACTTTTGAGGAATTGTCGACCGTTCTTTGGGTGTAACTTTCTAAATCAATTACGAATTCTGTTGAGGTTATTTTACCATTTGGCTTTGGCATTGATGCGATGACATTAGAAATAAATTTCCAACAGTGATTTCGAACGGTTGGCCGAGCCGAATTTTAGTGAACGAAACTGGAAGATACGTCGGATGCTATCAGTTGGAGACTACGAAAGCATTTACTGAAGAATTGAAAACTATATGTGTTTACGAGTTTTCTTAGTAAAGCCCATTCTTCTCTTACTTTTAAAAAAAGTTGAGTTGAATTCGATTTCTAGAGTAGTGCGATTCGGAAACGAATACGAGCTGTGCCATCAATTTCATCAACTCCACCAAAGCAATGATACTTAACTTTTACGTTATCTCTGACTTGTGAGTTCCTCTCGAGTCTGTTTTTGTCGCTGAGAAATCTGCCCAGCTTCAATTCCAATTATACGGGCGCTCGAAACGATCTTTTCACGTAGGGTCACGGCGACTCTTCGCAATTTATACCAGGCAGCTAGTCTAGTAAAAAACACCAATTTGAACGATTGTCATTTGCTATTGAGCTGGTAGAGAAATAGAGATTCGCTCTTTCTTCCAAATCCCTCAACTACTCGTCGAGTTGATCAGCGAAAAAGACATGTGGAGATCTAATTTTGTTGTCACTGCGATTCTGTAATCAAAACTGACGAGTGATAGCGATACCCAAGGTTTTTACGCGTTTGTTGAAACTCGAGAACATTATATTTTAAGGGTCCTTTTCCGAGAGGAAGGTGCTGTGACGTGGAAGGAAATTCCGTTCAAGTGAAACGACTTTGCGGTAGGGTACTATTATTATGAGGAGACGATTATGGGATCAAACTTCAAAGGAAGCGATACATCTTCCTCTCATGGTGCTTTGGTTGTTGATACTCAAAGGGCTGAATACTTGGTATTTGCATCTTATTAGAGTTTGCAAAGTCATAGTGAAAGTAGTCGAGAAAGGGCTCCACGGTTCCTGTAGCAATTGAAACTCAAACGCACTCTTCTCGCACCGCATGCATTCCATGCAACCTGCAACCCTTTAACTCTGGCGGAAAGAACACTTCTAATATATACAAAAGCTGAGACCCAAAATCTGGGGAACAATATCTCATCCAGGGCTGGAGGAATACATTTGACTAACGTAGAGTTCCATGGAAGAATGAGTAAAAGTACCGCCTGGCTTTTGTGTGAACATGGACGGATCCAGTGTTGGAAGGAAATCTCTTCCTTTCATTTGTCAACCCTTCACCAGGAAACAATATTCATTCTCTCCTTCCGAAGGTTTTTCTGGTCCTGGCAAACATTACTTAAACAAAGTCTTCCCATCAACACAGCAGAGAAACTTTCAAATAGATTTCAGGAAAAAGAAATCAACCATTTCCATCAGGGTTCCCTTCTTTTCCGCAGACCTTACCAGTTAGGAACGTACAAATCCAGCTATACGTCGTAATGCAAAGCCACCGTCACGTCGACTTCTTTGTTGAGACCACGGAGTGAAGATTTTCAAAAAACAAAGAAATCGATGTTGATAAAGAAAAGGCCAAAGTGAGAACTACCATGTGTGAATGAGAAGGAAAAAAATCACTGTCGATTGACACGCAAGGAGCTCCACGGTGGTGGACAAGTTTTTGGTTCTGGTGGATTGGATACCGTCTCTCTAGTTTCTAGTAAGGCAAGGATTTAATGGCGTGTCATACACGGGTTTCGAATGTAGAAATCGTCAAACTTTTTTTACTCTCTTACATTACGGTACAATGGTTACGAAGGTCAACTTTGACTATCTCTGACGGAACAAATTTGTGGGAAATTATACTATGTAGTTGAATACTTTCACTGTCGCATGACAAAAGGTTACAAATTTGACATTGCACATTACCCTAATCTCATTATTCATTGCGATCATTTGTATTCTGCATTCTCACCGCACTAAATCATAGAAGTACTAGCGCTGTGCTCAATCTCCGGAGATGGAAAAGTCGAATCTAAGGCCCAAAGCTATTCTCGTATACGACGTAATCCTTATCCTTTTGCGCTTTCAGTTCAGTATTCTTTGAACAGATCATATTGAACTTCTACGTACCACTAATTATTTTGGACACACGGTGTGTTGGGCAAGAATCACTTGTTTAACAATTTTCAAAGTTCAAAGCAAAAGCAGAATGAATGTTCGTAGATATGAATTGAAATAAATTTTAATTGCACAATCATGAATTTAGAACGGTGATTAAGACTGTCGCCTGTGCAAGGTTTGGAGAAAGTATTCTGGCCACCGGAGTGTACGTGCTCGAGGAGTGTGGAGCTTTCTGTTAAGAATCTCAACGCACTCATCAAAGAAATACTACGGGAACATGGTCTCTGCGTGAATTCCAAAGTGTAGAAAGCTTGCACTCTCTGAAGCCTTCCACTTATTTTAGTTACACTGCTTTCTAGACTTTTGAAGATTTTTCTTCCCCAGTGATTTTTATATTTATTTGAGTGCGTGGGGTGGGAACCATTAGGAAGGAAGGAAAGAGGAAGTTCCCCATAACTATCTTATGTGAAACTCGCAAAAAATAAGAAAATAGAAGAGCGGCTTGGGCTAAGATGAGAACCAGTGATTCGTTCACTTTACTTTGCTCAAAATATTAAAACCATTGTATTCACGCTTTAGTCAACATTATGGAAAAAAGCTGGGAGAAAATATTGGAAGATTGCCGAAAAAGAATGTTTTTGTTTCCATCATTCTTGAGCTGGGTGAGGAAAGAAGTGGATGAATGAGGTAGTGGTTAGAGTTGGAGTTATACATTACACTGTACATAGTGTGACCCAGTTGCCCTGCCGAGAACCCATTGTTTGGGTTCCCCATGGTTTTGGTGGTGGCACAGTGGCCTAGACAACGGTTATTTATTGTTATCCTATGTGCAGCTTACATAGT
>JAQGCM010001920.1:0-12951 GCA_034699705.1 Hymenaphorura dentifera
CTGCTATTCGAAACGAATCCATCGCGTTTACTCTTTGCTAGGATTTTACATAAAAATCGTGCCTCCCGCCCTTAAATAATTTTGATTGCTGGTAAACTTACTTCATCCGAGATTCCGCTTAACTTGGTAAGAAATCTCATAGCCTCAGCGCTGAGACAAGTAAATCTTGCCGCTTGAAAGGCAGGCGCAGGATGCGGTTCCAGATTCGAGACTTGTGTATCGCTAAATATTTTGTGAGTTAGAATAAATTAAACGACCAAATCTCGCAAATTTCAAAAGAAGCTCACTCTCAGACGTTTCCAAGACGTGGATTAATAAATGCAAAGCCCGTACCTCACAGTGGACTCAGCATCATCCCATTGAACTTTGACCGAGGTAAGTCCAGGTCTCAATGTCCCAAGTATAATTGCTTTTATTCCTGTTATTTTATGGACACACTTGGCTCCAACACGTAATCCTCGGTCAATACCACCCACGATTGCCAAAACTGGCCAAACTTCTTTGCAAAGTCTTTCAATCTCCTCAAAACTAGTTGGGACAATTTTCTTGGGCGTATCCTCGGTTGGCGTTCCCTTTTCTTGCTCGGTTGGACTTTCGTTTCCATTGACTTCTGGGGTAGGAGTTGGCGTTTTATCTCCGCCGGAGTCGTAAAGTAATTCCCGTCCGTTGTACAGTCTTTCCAGCAGACCTTCGTTAATCTGCAAATAAAAATATTTTCATCGTTCAAGGAAGTACAATGTGCTTCTACTAGTGCCAGCGATTAAAAAAATATTTGCGTACAGTTTTAGTCCAATCTTCAGAGGATGAATGCAAGTAGCGTAGGAGAGTCACATGCGATTCAGCAAGCGTCGCGGCAAGTGGAGCACCTGAATTGAGTCCAAGAAAAAATATAATTGACTAACTCTAATCACTAAAAGCTCTAATGAAAAAAATACTCACACTGTGGTTCGCCAGGAAATAAAGTCTTCAAAGGTCTCTTTGGTTCATAGTCAGTGATTTTAACTTTCTCCCCTGGATTGGTTGAATAAAATAAGACACAAGGAAAAATTTCTGCTCCTTCTACGTCTTGGAAGGCCAAGGCAGGTTCTTCTCCATTTTTTCCAAAGCTCAATGTTTTGTTGTCAATGTCGAGGACCACAGTGATGTAATCTCCTTGCGTGTAACTCGGGAGTGAAGACATTAGTTCGCCCTTGTGGTAAAGGTTACCACTGTAAGCCTGTTGAAATTAAAATTGCAAACCTTTCTATTCAAGAAACATATTTGACTCAGTGAAATGTCAAATTGTATTATTTTCTTTCTTTCATGTACTCCTGTGGTGCCAAAATTTACTTACCCTGTACAACCACATATCTTCGGTTGATCTGTGCGATTGATCCCTGATAGGCCATTTGCTATAACGAATTAGAATGAAATTTGCAGGTATTCAAAATGAATTTAGGGTTTGAGTGTTTGTGATATTATTTTCAGCAATTTCAATTTACCAAATTCCAACGCAGGTTCCCTCGTTCTGTCTATTCTCTTTGACAATTAAAAATTTCCACTGATGACACCCTGATGAAAATCCTACATTAGCAACCCCATAGCCACGTCCACCTTTTCCATGAACTAATGTTTGATTGTTTTCGATGTAACAGCAGGAGCCTTTGTCAAAATCAAAGCCAACTTTGATACAATCCGACTTGTCTGAGAAGAGCAAATCGCCTAAAATTAATTTGATCAGTTCATAGATTAGTTCCGGTTGCAAACATAACATAACGGTGAATAAGAAAAGACCAAGTATTACCATAAATATTTCGACACACTTCTTCTCTATTAAGTATATTTCGCTTGGCCCTCTCGTAAATAGGAATTGTCCACATGGACTCAGTCAGCTGTTGAAATAGGTCCTTCACAACCTAAACGAAAGATCGACGAATCATGCCTATGTTACGCGTACGTGACGAAATGCTAACCAAAACTTCAAAAAAATTGTAATCAAACCAACCTGCTCTCTCAAATCGGAGGAATCTTTTGGAATGTTGATTAAAAGAGACTCTAGAAGCTGAACTGCCAAGAGTCTGGGTCTTAGCCCAGGTGTGAATAAAATACTGCGACTCATTTGAAGCCCGCTTTCAGTAAATCCTGGCAAATCTTTTCGTTTGAAAGATTTTTTCTCTGAAGTTGGAACTTCTAATTTTGCACTATTTTCTCCTTTGTCTTGTGAAGGGGTAGAGGCTGGGTTTGCTTGAGAAGATCCCACATTTTTTGATTCTTCATCTTCGTCCAATTTCAAGAAAGTTTCAATATCGTTACACGGTTTGACTGATAAAAAGGATAGGATAAGTTTTATCCAGTGGGGTTTGCTCAAGAATTTTCCCATGGGGCTATGCGAAATAAGACGGCGAAGGAATACAAAGTAATCTCCGAGACGATTCTCCATATCAAGTTTGTCATTAGGTGTTGGAAGCGGAGAATGCTGAGCATGTGCCTGCAAAATAACAATCAGAATGACTGAACTGAATAATGAGTTGAATGTAGCTTAGCTAACTGTATTTTCTGGAGAAATAATCAAAAAATCGATCACGAATTTCCAAGTAGAGTTGGATCAACTCTAATATTTGAATTGGACTCACATAAGACGAAGTAGATAGGAGCGCTTTTTCGGAATCAGAGATAGGACTTAACGACACAATCGGTGTATCAGGTGTACCCATCGGAGTCGGAGAGGAATCCCCGTCCAAATAAACTTTATTTCCACAGAGTGCGGTCAGGAGAGAGACTAGCTGGGAGTATAGGACCTCCACAACTTTCTCAATAACAGAGTCATCCAATTTGTTGGCGTGAATCCTAGACCATGGTTGAATTTTCAGACCATGAGAAGATTTAGTAATTGAAATATTGAAAGATTCCGTAAACAATTTTGAATCCTAAATTTTACTTACGCAGTAGCCACAGCTATCATATGCAATAGCCTCACACTCGCCACGGTTACGTAGTGCGGATAAGGTAGACCGTTCCAAACATCAGAATTAACCAGTCCCAAACTTGAACTTGTTCCGGTTGCAGTTGCAAATCTTTCAAGGACCGGAAGTAGCCCAGAATTCACAGTCAATTTTACATCGTTTGCATTAAACCGACAACTGAGTGAGAATAGGTTGAGTAATTTCACTTCATCATTTCTCGGTGGGAGGAAAAATAGCTCGCGTGCCTCACTACTTCCGTAACTGCTGGTACTCACAAAACTATTATTCCCACTCCCAGAATCTCCCAAACCAGTCGCCTGATTCTGGAGACACCCAACAATCCATTTCATGACAGTGTGAACCGATTCCACAACAGAAGTCTGCATCGAGAACGGTGCAGCGTGAATTCCATCCAAATAGTGGCAAAATTGGGATGCTTGTTTCTGAGATTCACTTGCAATTGCCGGCGGCTCAACCAAATTATCTGCGCTGGCTGCGATTCCAAGTCGAAAACAACCAGCCAAGAAAAATTCATGGACGGAAGCTAGGAAATCTGCATCCAGTTCTTCCTTTGCTCTTTGTTTGGCCCCGTCTTCTTTCACCAGTTTGATAATTCGTCGCAGAGCTTCAATCCTCGCCTTGGCTCTTTCTTGATGTCGGCCCATGGCCGTGAGAATTGGAATGGGTTCTGTGTTCCATCCTTCCGTCGAAAACCCTGCCAAACTTGAGCCCAACGATAGTTCGTTTGAAGATGTTGTTGAAGCTCCACCGTTGAACCACCATTCACGTTTGTGGGAAACCATTTCGTAGGCTACAAAACGCAATACGTTTCTGCCAAGACGTCTGACCAAAAGCATACCCTTCCTTCCTGTAGCAATACCACGAGCATGATTGGTCCCAAACGCACGGGATTCCGGACTTCTAAACGTGTCCGATGATTTAACAGTAGGTAAATCCGGTTCGTCTTCCAGATCTACGTCAAAGTCTTGACTAAACGATCCCCCGCATGGTTCCTCAAGAGAGTCCAAATGTTCCGCAGTCTCATCGACAGTGGAATTCGTTCCAGCACATTTGAAACTAACAGCAGGTTTGACGCAAACCAACAAAACAATTGACTTCCTTATCATCGAGTGGCACAAGTCCAAGTAGCAACTGTCTTCTGCTTCAGTGCTAATCGTGCGCGTTGACCCAGGCTCAGCGACTACGGTCGAAGGATACCCAGATGGAGGACTGGTCGGGTTTTCCAAAGTTTGAGTACCTTGAGATGATGCCTGATTCTCCGTAGACGGTACTCCGTGGTAGGGGTTGGCCCAGTTCGGCTGCATTCCAATAGAACGGGTGAATGAGTTTATAATATCTTCAGCCGTGCGACGTGGGGACGCCCCAGGATCTGTGGGCCAGTCCGAATATCTTTCGTTAATGATAATTTCCTCTCTGCTATCTGAATTGTGATCTTCGTTGGAGGCTTCGAGTAGTCCAGGATCTCGTAAATTAACCATGTGTCGATATCTGGGGCGTGGAGCACGCCCGCGCCCTGCTCTTGGTAGCCAAGAATGAGGTACTGGATTGATTGAAGAACTTTCGCTGGCCAATCCGCGAAGTCGCTCTAGTTCACGTTCTCGGTCACCGATATTAAGGTTAAATGCCATATTATCTCGAATGTGCTCTTCGATTTCACTCGCCGTAGCGTTAAGACCGCTGCAGACAGGAAATTGCTGGTTATTGCTGGTGGCTGAACCAACAGCTCCTTGACTAGGAACGGCCCTCAGTGAATATTGTGCAGCAGATGGTCTGGCCGACACGACACGCTCAATATCTTCATCGTCAAAATCTGTAAAGTTCCGCTCTCTATCAAAATCGCTTGGAATAAGCCTCTGCCTTGTCAATCTACTTGCTCGCCCCCTGGGCAGTCTCATGCTCAACCGCCGAGCACTAATTTCCATAGGATCTTCAGTATCTGCTGGGAAAACCAAGGATGACATTGGGAGTGATCTCAGATCGTCTTCATCTTCTGTCCATCCGTAACCACGTTCAATGGGCAACGCCATTTGAGACAATGCTGGCGATGTGACGTTGGGAGCGGGAGTTTCTTCACCAACAATAGTTGGAATTCGTTCTTCCAGTTGATCAAGGACTGCTTGAGCTTTCGCGAGCTCATCTTGTTTTTTTACGACAAGACGACTCCGCACCAGAAAGACCAATGCAAATATTTCATACAATTTGTGGCTATGCCGAAGTTGCGTTATTGGCATTTCACTCAACTGATTTATAAGGCCAGTGTGTTTCAGGAGGACTAGGAGAAGGATTCGTGAGACCGAGTCTAAAAGCTTATCATCATCGACGTCACAAGTGTCCCAGTCCAAACTCTTGGCATGCTCAAACATTAGTTCGTAGAGACAGCCAATGTTTCCAGACTGCAAAACGCACAAAATTCAAAAATTATACCTTTGGGATTTGGGTCCGTAAGAAACTATGCTAGAAAATACTGAAATACTTACACTTTCGTCGTTCACCGGCAAAGGTAGAATCATGTCAAACAAATTTTTCAGTTCTGGTGAAAATCCGTTTTCCAATCTATCAAGCAATTCTGACGCCCACGTCTCTCGTTTTGCCGTAAAAAGAAGTGTGAGATCATCAATCTGATTTAGTATATCACCTTCAAAACTCTCCAACCCATGTGAAAAGAGTCGACTTCTAAGCCAATGTTGACATAATAATTCTTCTGTAATCAGCTGAGGTCCACGCATCAGATCCCCAATGAGACCACCAACAACAAAGCTACATGTTCTTTCCATGTCGATAAACCAAGTCCAAATTCTGCTGGTTGACTCATGAAATTCGGATGGGTCAGACTCTGAACCCGTCGGGGTGGAGTTCGTATCTGGATTCCAATCTTCGTAGTACCGAATAACGTCATTTACAGGTAATTTTTTGACGACTCCTTCCATAGCCAGCAAAAGCTTGAATAGTGGGCCAAGGAGTTCATTAAAGTTGTGTTTTACGGGAAGGAGCATCATGTGAATTAGTCTGGACAGCATAGACCCCCCGATTGTAACGTAGATGATACCTGCGAATTGGAAGGCATTAGATTTAGATAATTTAGAATAAATTAACCCGGGGACGACTATGTGGAAAAAATTCTCCGACTACCTGTGCTCAAAAAAGGCCCCATGCAAAATACATTAGCGCCAGCTGTGCGATAAAAATCGCACGTATGGCGGGAAAAATTCTTATGAGAGTTTAACACAGCCTGTTCCGTTTTTGCGTGCTCAAAAAATGCCAGGACATGGTCTAATAGGTTGTTTGGCTCGATTTATATACCAAAAGATGCAGAATCGCATGCTGAAGGATTAGCTGGGTCTGCTAACCTATACGATAGAATATAGGCTTACATATTGACATTTTAGTGGTCCGTGCGATATTTTGCGCACAGCCGGCCGTCCCAGGGTTAAAATGAAAAGAATGGTTACAGTCTAATCCCATCACTTACTTGCCAATTTTGCATGTAATTCTGGGTTTGCGGCCAACATCTCTTGTGCTTTGATAAAAATCTTTGTCGCAGCTGTAAACAAATTCTCCAAATGACCCCGGAGAGTATTCCAAATTACTTCATTAAACTTGTCAGAACTCGGGTTCCATTCCTTTACACAGCAGTACGAGATAATATGATTCTGAAGGGAGGTTAGCAGATCATGAAGTCTTTGATTGAAAACGCTGATTGGAAACTCTGCCGCAGTTGTTGCATCTTTTTTATTTGAGCTTTCGACTAAAAGTGTCATTCGTCCTTCGAGTTCTTCAGCCAAAATGCTCAACAGAGTAGTCATGAGGACTTCTGCAAAATTTGTGCAAAATTAATTACATGCACTACAACCAATTTTAGATTTAATTCTTTGGCTTTACCTGTCCACATTGTAATTTCATTGTGTCCAAAACTATCCTTTGCCTTTGGAGTTTTTGACAGCCCCAAAATGTGAGCAATTTGCTGGTGGTCTTCCAAACTATTGAATATCACCTGGCAGAGCAGCGTCTGCCCTCGACTCAAATTCTTAACATTGCTGAGCAGCATTTCTAGCAAAAGCTGAAGTTTATCTTTGAGTGGTGGTAGTAGAATTGCACCACCAGCAGATAATGTCTCTGAAACTGCTTGCTGAACTCTAGCAGGCAAATCCATGTCTAACATCTTGAAAAACAAACTGCGCAATTCACTCATTCGCGTTTCCAAAGTCGATCCAGATTTGATTTCTCTTTGCACCATCATTGAGCAGTGACTACTGAGGAGTCGTAGAGATAAAACCACAAAGGCAATTTGTTCCTTGCGAGAGGGAAAAGGGCATTTGATCTTGGAAAAGTCATTCAGTCCATAATTTTCCAGGAATCCTTTCAGGAGTGAAATGGTTGCCTCTACATTTGAATCCATCCAGAATGGAGATGCTGTGGGAAAATTTGTTGACTGTTTCCCAGATTTCGAGCTAGTCCAAGCTATTGTGTGCGATGTTCCAGCAGAAATGTGTTGAATCAAAACACCATCAAGTCCAGCCACTCGTTTCGGTTTTGTTATAGGCGAAATTGAGTTCCCCTGATTCAGAATTAGATTTACTTTAGTCAAGTGCCTTACCGATATCACATAACAAAACGTTAATATTCGCAAAACTAATATTAAAGTTAATATTCGAAAAATTTACCATTGCACACTGCCCCATTGCATTATTGCCCCAGGCTGTGGAAGAGTATGAGATAAATTTTATAAAATATATATAAAATGAACTGCTTTCAATTTTGAAGCAAATTTATACCCCATAATTCGTGCTTCTCAGTAAGCACAAGGACGTGGCTCTCCCCGCACACAATGTCCACCACTTTTTCTTCGGCCAGTTCGAGGATCCGTTCAGGGACAGTAATTTTTGCTTCATTTGATGGTCTCCCCAAACATGCTCCAGTTCCCCAACCATAAAGCTGTAGAAGTCAACCCAAAATCAAGTCATTGTTTCAAAATTTTATAGAATTAAGGTTGCTACCTCTCCAGTATCAGTGACACAAAATGAACTGTAAGCTGCAGTGGCTAATTTCACAACGGTTAATCCTTGTAGTGCTTCTATTACTCGCGGTCGGATTTCACGCGTAACTGTACCGTGCCCTGAAATTAAATACTGTAGTAAGCATTTGGTGCTTTGTCAACCAGCACAACCATGACCTTAAGGTCACTGTGACCTTAAGTGTCAAAAAATTGACCCACCAAGTTTTCCGTACTCCCCGGCCCCAAATGACCAAACATGACGACCGCAAACAGAGGCAGCAAGCGTATGACTTCCGCCACAACTAATTAATCCGACGTTACAAACGTCTCTGACTAGAGTTGGAACTTGGCGGTCTTGAATATCAGAAACTCCTAGAAAGAATCAATTAAATTCAAAATTCGGCTTTGACGAGGGCGCTTGGCTGGCGAAGGCGAAGTTTATTTATAGCAAAATAACAAACCTAATCGACCTCCCTCTCCTTCACCCCATGTATACAATTCTCCAGACTCTGTCACTGCTGCACTGTGTCGGAACCCAGCAGATATATATTTTACAACTTTTCCAGCTAGAGCCCCTTGGATTAGTTTTGGATATTTTTCGGTAGCAACTCCCGCGTGGCCTAATTTTCCCCCATCACCTAGATTAAACAAAAAAAGAAGTCAATGAAATGCATTGGTTCTTCATAAACTCAACCAAGACTCACCATCACCCCAACTATAAACTTGTCCCGTTGTGGTTAACGCCAGAGTGTGGCCATCACTTCCTTTGGAGGAGCTCACGGCTTTGAACCGTACTTCCGGTGAGATCGGTAATTGTTTTGGAACTGGTTGATTTGACGAGTCTCCGAGCCCTAACCTGTGGCACAAATATAGAGAAAATGTCAGAACATGACATTCATGTAGAAACTAATTTAACGACATAGATGTGAGAGCAGAATTTACCTGCCATAGCACCCTTTTCCGCAAGCACTGAGGCTTCCGTTCGAATTAATAGAAAATGTGCAGTACTGTCCTGCTTCGACCTTGCGTTGCGGAATCGAAACAAATTAACTTTGTTTTTTAACAATAATTCGTCGGAAGAATTAAAATCAATACACTTACCTGCTCAGATCCACTGAAAGCTGTAGCCACTCTCGGAAGAAGTACACGATCCGCGCCTACTTCACCCAGCTGGTAAGAAGAATTTGAACCCCAAACAAAGACTTTTGAGGAATTTGAAGAATTGGCTTGAGCACTACAAGAAGCAACCGGAGTTGAGGTCTTCCCTAGTGTGTCAGCTCCATCACAAGGAGATTCAGTCTCTTTATAGTCAGACTTCACAGACATTGTTACCAACTGCAACAAAATACCAAAATTTGAAGGACAACTCACACCAATCGTAAACATTAAATGTCAGTGTACTACCTCCTCCATGAATAGAAATGCAGCCACGTAAAGTGGAATTTTGTCGCCATACTGTTGAGTGGATTCGGGCAAAACAAAGTCGCAATTTTGACGAATTGAAACCAAAGCAGCAAGAAATGTTTCTTTCGTTACATAAAGCACACTTTCCTCGCGCTGCTGTACTGCAGTCTTTTTTAAAGCAAGTGCAGAGGTTTCACATCCAATACGAGTTTCACTGGAACAAATCATGGCCATGTCAATCCAATCCAGAACATGCTGAAGGCTGTAAATAAATCCAAAAAATTTAGCTCACACACATTTGTCTCATCTCCATAAAAAAAAATCACACAATTCGCAAACCATGCTACCTTTTTCTTTGAAGTGCTAGACCCAAAAGTATTTCTGAAGACAAGATGCGACCTGCAAGAGAAATTAAAGGCTACACATTACGCAACAAAATTTGGAAATAATATCAAACAGTAGTTCACTTACTTTCAAAATCGGCCCCAGATGCCGGCAGAACAATTTGTCTTAAAAATTGGCCAATCTCTTCTAAACTTTTAGATCCCAATGCAGGAATTTTCTGATCACTTCCTAATGACATGGGTGGTAGCGACCATAGTACGGTCGATGCTGTACGAAGAACATCGGAGCAGAGATTCGGTTGACCTGTGGTAGTTAAAATTTTTAAGTATTTTAAGTAGACCCAAGAAAAGACACAACATAATGGTATAGAAGAATCAGTAGAAGAATTACCAGCGCTGCTTGCCCAGTTAGCACGAAGTAGACTGAATACTAAGCTGAGCCCCGTTCTTACTCCCATTTCAATCAGAGTATCGGTTGAGGACTTAGTCGGAAAATGTGGCTGAATCAATTCCTTTCGTTCATTCACTGTCGACGAATCATGGATGGGAATCACTTCAATCTATAAAAATGAAATCGCAACGTGAAAATTATCTTTTCCGGTCCATTGAAGTATAGACTAGAAGATGAAGGATGACTTACCACATCTTTGTCATGAAATTTGATGTAAAGCGCATGAAGTATTCTGTGAGCTATGAGGAGCCTTTTGCGCAAAATACCAAAGAAAGCAGAGTCAGTACAAACGACGGAAGCGAGCTCCATTTGTGCCATTAGTTGAGAGAGGAGGTGACGCCTTTGCTCGCGAACTGTAGTTTTTTCGTACTCATAGTCAGGGAGAGATACGTTTTGATTCAGATTCAACTTTGTTGGAGAAACAACAACTTCCTGTAAAAATTTGATTTCAAATTTAATGGAATGCACATGAGGTCTTGACTTGATTCTCTAAAATCTTAACTTACCTTTGAGGCTATCATGTGCTCGAAAAGGGTTTGAGTTCCTTCTCGCACAGTAATTGCATCGCAACCCTCAAATATCCAAGCAGAATTGTAAGTATTGGACCAAGTCACTTTGTACCCTGGCTCTCCCAGACTACTGGCCAGAGTGTTGGCCATAGGATTGTTTTGGCGTGCCGTACTGCTGTTTTCTTCCATGTTGCTGTGCTCCAGAACAGCAGTGCAGTATGAGATTTATGATGTGTTATTGTATCTACAAAAATAAAAATCCGAAACATTGAACCACCACATCAACTATCAACTGCATGACATTAGTTCTAAATGATCGAGGTTATGCTATTTAAATTACAAGAATTTTACCAAACTACTGACTGAATTATTTCTGCTACTGATTTTGTTTTTCTTTCTGAAACACAAAGTGCTAATAATTTCAAAATGCTTGATGATTGAATTATTGATGTAACTACAATTAAATTAAACGTTTACGCTACAGCTTATTGCACCATTGCCAAAATACTCTATTCATGGGGCTGGCTGGGGCCAGAAGGGGGTTTGGGTTTGAAAATCTGCCACCTTCCTCAGGGCAAAAATATATTGTTGGCTCCCGCACCGACAATGGAGGTCACCAAGGGAATTTTATAAAATTACGCTGCCTCGAAGGGCTTGACTTCCGGCTCAGCACAAGCAAATGAGGACGATGCGATGGACCAACAATAATTCTTTCGCCTAAAATAATTAATTGGGTTCACAAATTACCGAGACAGACACACAAATGAATAAGCTTTACCGAGCAATGAATAGATTGTTGCATGATTGTTGATGTGATTAATAATTGTATTTTAATTGCCGAATTTAGGTGATGTCAATGAATGATTCGATGACTTGATAGTCCAACGAACGAAGTTATCTTCGGCCCAAAAGACCAAACTCCGAAGTCTCTGCCCTCCCTGTCGCTGGCTACTGGCCAGGACAAATTGTTGCTCACAATCCCACCAGTCAAAAACTGAATAAAATAGCGACCATAGTTGACTTTGAATGAAAAATAAACTTAAACAATTTAACTTAAACAAAGAATTTATAGTTGTGTTTATATCTTCTAGTTGCAGTAGAATTTAGATGATGTCAACAACAAGATCAAAGTGAAGTCGAATTCAAATCTTTAAACCCCTGCCCCTACCTAATGTACATGTACATGAAATTAGGACTGGTTTTTGAATTTTAGGTCAAACGCGGGTTACCAAATCTCACTGGTTTGATTGGCAAATGTTCACATTAAGGCTGGGCCAAGTTTAGCAATAATTTAGGGCTCAGGTTGAATAGATGGGGCGGATAAGTGAATTATTGAGTTTCGGGCATTTTGATATTGCAATTTGCAAAGCAGGAAATTCGCAAATACCCGACAACCCGACTTTTAGTAGGACCATAAGCACAAGGTGAAGTGGAAGTCCTACCTGGCAGACTTGGATTTGAATTCGAACTTGACTGCGCCAAATTGAATTTGCTAAGTAAAACTTAGCTTGACTTCAAGGCGTTCCAATTTTCTGGACTTGAACCTGAACTTGAGCCAATCAAATTCAATTCGAATTAAGCTTGAGAAGGGATATAAAGAATTGAAAATTATGTAAGACAGCATTAATTCATTGCAACAGTGCAAACTTTGAAACATTACTGAATTTGAAATTTTCATTACGTTGCTCTGCACCATGTGTATGTGTTACGCATAAATTTTCAAAATTATGTTCTATTTCTATTCTTATTCTAAACTTACGCAAAACACTAAAGTCAAACAGATATACAGTTCCAACGTGTGCTCTTTTTCAATTGAAATAGTTACGTGTATATGCAATTAATTTCAAAAAGTTAACTTAGTTGACGTCGATGACACCTTACAGGCTAATTTAAGAGAGGAGAGTTCTCATATTTCTAGCGTACGAGAGATCCTGATTCCACACGTTTAATTTGATGGTCTTGTTAATTTGCATAACCAATTCTTGGATTGCTTGTTCGCAAATTTTTCCCGAAAACTAAATTTAACTGTACCGATTGTAATTGCTTTAGTATATTCCATTCAATCTTTTAGGTTCTTAGAATTTGCACCTTTAGTGTGAATGTGGTGTTCACACAGACGTAATGCAAGTTCATGCGCTAAACAAAACCGTCACCATAAAAGCACCTTGGTGCTTCCTGCGTTGCTGAGTTCATTCTTCGATTAACTTTGTAGTAAAGTTATTACGGAAAAGTTAACGAATTCAGCATCAGCAGATTTTAAGGTAAAACAACAACTTGGTATTGGGAT
>JAQGCM010001921.1:0-12947 GCA_034699705.1 Hymenaphorura dentifera
CACAATGAGTGCGAATAAGTTGAAGTTGAGTCAAGTTTTAATTAACCACGAGACGACCAGAGTAGAGTGAGTAATCAATGTCACTCGTAAACCAACTTGCTAAATAATTGGCGGCTGCGCTCCTCGGTTAGTCGGTCCTTTTGGCCCAAGCATGTGCAAAAAAAAAGTGTGCAAAACCAAAAACCTGTTGATTGTGCAAATTGTGCTGTCCAGTAGCACAGTGGCAATAACCAAACGACTAAGCCATGATGGCCAGCTATAAGAAAACCTCGTAAAAATGATTGCAGTTTTAGTAGTAAACCGCCCGCACCACAACCGCACCAAATGCAATTGCGAAATTGCGATGCGAATACTTTATGTGCAAAAAAATTCCAGAGCAGTGCAGTGCAGTGCAATGCATGCCTATGTACAAATCGCAAAAATGAGCATTTGCACTTCCATTCTGTTTTGCAAATTTACACGTACTTGGTATATGCGAATTACGAACTGGAGGCATGAATGCACGCATGCATGCATGCATGTACAAATTTTTTTTTGCAAAAATTCACAAATTGGACTGGACTGGACTGGACAGAAGAGGGTGATTGGGTTCATTCGGTCTGCCATTTAAAAAATGCGCCGTACAAAAAGACAGAACACTGCACTAGCTCAATAAGCAAAAACTCTGGAATTCCTTCATTTCGAAGGTGTTTCTTGCTCAATTTTTATAAAATTCAAGACGACCATATCAGCGGAGGATTCCTTGCCAAATTCTTTGCAAAACGAGACTTAAAATCTTAAATCCCATTTTGTTAAATAAAACTCGCCGAAAATAAAAATGAAAGCAAATTAGGTGTAATAAAATTGTGCAAAAATTGTGTGCGTCGCGTCGCGTGAATGGAGGAGCTGAGATATTTGTGGTTGCAGAGTTGCAGAAATAAATTAAGAGACGAAGACAAGTCCGGAGGAGCAGGAGCATTGCAGCAGTTGATTGCCTTGAAAGTGAAACCAAATGCAAAATGAAAAACGCAAATTCGCGAATGCAGGAGAGCAGGTTGAACACTGGTTCGAGTTGGTTTTAGTTCCTCATCCCAACTCCAAACCCTGCAACGCATACGCAACGCATGCATGCCTCATTTGACATTGAGAACCAACAAGTCGAACAAGTCCAAGAACAAGACGACGACGGACAACAATCAACTCTGCAAACTCCACACACTTGCAAAAAATTTACAAACTCCAAAATTGACCAAAGTCAGCCAGCCTAGCAAACGTTGACTGTAGTGCATTTTGTGCAATTCTGCACAAAATGCAAATTTTTCACCTCTTTGATTTCTAGCTTTTAATTTCTTTTCCGTCAGTCAGTCCAAAATCCATCACAAAACACAACAGCAACAATGCAAATGCAACAAATTGGAATTAATCTAAAAGTGCAGCAGCAGCAGCAGCTGGGCCGCTGCTTCAATTTTTTTGTCGCCACTTCATGAAACAGCAAAAAAAAATTTCTTGCATAGTAAATAATGAATAATCTGGATCAGATTTTAGATTAGTCGAGTCGAGAACTTGGATTTTTTCTGAGTCTTTAGTCTGCCCTGTTGCTCTTATTGCGTTGCGTTGGTCAGCTGTCTCGTCTTGTCTTGGTTTATTCAAATTAGTCATCATCATCAGCAGCAGCATCCTCCAGCGCAGCGCATAATTAGTTCGGAGCCTAATGACGACGAGGACGAGGACGAGCAGAGGACCAGTTCATTGTTGGAGCTGCTCCCAACAATGAAAATGAACTGCCTTGAGACTCTACCAGTGCAGTGCAACAATGGAGCGATGGCTGCTGTACTAACTCCTAGTCCGCCCGTCCCGTCCCGTCCCGTCCAAACCAATAAATCAATGTCTACTTTTGTTATTTTTTTTCATAATGTTTCGGTCTGGGCCGGTCACAGTCACGGCTACAGAGATTAAGATTAGGGTTATTTTGCTACCGATCCGATCCATGTTAATTTCTAATCTTATTCTTGAAACCAAAGACCTCAGGTGGTCTCAACTATCGCAGAGTCGAGTCGATCCCACACGAAGAAGACAACAATAGAAATATCGAGCACAACAATGCGTAGAGCAGGAAGGTAAGGAGCAACAATAAACAAACAATCAAAAATCGGGGTAGCCCAGCTCTATTAGTTTAGTTTAGCCACGCTTAATATCGCACCTTAATAAAAAAAAGGCCAACTATTTTATCGATAACGAGACAGGCAGGCGGACGTAGCAGAGCAGATGAGGTTTCCACTCAATTCAATGTGAAATTCAAATGAGACGAATTTAATGAGGTTTCAAAAAATTGGACGACCAACAATCAAGTCCGAACCGAGCGATCGAAAAAAAAATCGGGTCGGGCATAGTTACTTTTCAATTCCTTGCCTTGCCAAGGACGCACTCGATCAATGTCCTAGCTCTAAATCCAAGTGCCCACCCCTTAAGAATAAGAAGGCTACTTTTTGATCTGGGTCAATCGATAAAAAAAAAGAAGTCCGGTCACTCTCAACAGCTTCACAGTTGGAACAAGTCATTTGATTTATGAAGGGCCCCACTAAGGGCCCCTGTAGAACTCCGCCAAGACACGATGGGCGACAAGTTTTGCATACCAAATTACCTAATTACCAATTAGCGGACAGACAAAAAATGCAAAGTTTTTTTTGATTTACCATACAACTGACGCGTTGCAAAGTGTTCCAACATTCCTGGAGCGTTCGTTCGTTGAGGTGAAAAGCGTTCCGAGTCGATTGCTGCATTTTTTGAAGAAAAGCAGAGAGGAGCGGCAGCAGAAAAAGTCAAAGAAGAAAATTCCAAAAAGATCAATTTAATTATTAGTTAGTCCCAAATCTCACAATTTTTTTTAATTAGTCAGAACAGACCACAAATCACAACAGATCAAAGAAAACCATTTAAAACTTGGGCAAGAATGCAGGCAGACCAGACGTCAAAAGCAACAACAGAAATCGAGTCGAGTCGACTGCGCAAAAATCGGGTACAAAAGCAGGTAAATTACCCGGGTAGAAAATTAGAAAAAGCAATTTCGTGGGGTCAAAGGTCAGATTCGGATTGGATTTGTCCGAAAAGTGGGCCAATTTCAATGCAGAACAAAGAATTCAATTTCAGAGGAAAAACCCGCACGCAGGGAATTTACGCTAGTTTTTTCCCATGATCAGATCAAATCAATCAGTTTTTCGATCAATTCAAGACCGGACTCTGACCTACATTGTAATTTTACCCGGGTATTTTTACAAAACCCGGTTTCGGCAGCAGCGCATCGTTGTGTTGTAGCATTTACATTCTTACGCCCACCACAACCCACCCTGCCGTCAGACGCATGGAAAAACAAACCCGAAAAATCCAAACTACTGAATTTCTCCAGGAGCAATGCAAAAGTTACCCGCCCCGAAGACTGACTTTTCCCCGCCGAGAACCCGGGCTTCTCGTCCCGACAGGAGAAAAATTCGGGCTTTCCCCGCTAAGTCGCTCTGCATTCACCTACTTTCTCCACGAGACTAAAATTCTTGTCTTGGACCGCAACTTTCCTTGTGATACCCGGGTATTGGCACCACCGATACCCGGGTGCTCGCCTGCCTCTGCTGCTGCTACTACTCCACTTCACTTCATTGCACTGCACTGTGCATTGCACTGCACAGCACTGCCCATTTTCCAAGCAATTGAACCTGAGATAAATCACCTTTTTTATGAGAGCAGCAGCAGCAGCAGCACGTTTCGGGGAAAAAATTCTAATACCCGGGCAGTAGGAACGGGCGGTTGAACAAACTGGACAATTGTCCATCTCCAGCTACCCGCTCAAAAAATTCTGCTCCCTCACACCTTTCCTCCAAGCAAATGCAAAACGAAATTATTGATTGCAGCGACTGCACGCACTGCAGTGCAATGCAACGAAAGGAGCGAATTAATTGCTTCATAAATTTATGATTGGGATTGAAAACCGGGCACTTACTTTCTGCGGGTAACGAGGACGACAATTTATCCGGGCATTTCGGAGTTAACTGCCGCCAAATCCAAAGCCAATTTTTCAAAAATCTCAGGCCTACAATCACGACTAGCCTCATGACCACCGCACCCGCCGCACTACCACTCGTCAATACCCGCATTTTGATTGGCGGGTGCGGATTCGGGTAGCAGACAACTTTTGGGGCACTCTGCGACACCATCTCACAAGCACAGCACATGCACATGCACAAATGCTGGCTCAATCCTGAATCTCAAGATTCGTATTTATTTTTTGAACGCATTTTACAGGTAGCTGAGCTGACGGATGACCACAGCCGCCGCCACAGTCACCTCAACCGCACTTGCACAAAACTGAGACTAAATCCCCGCACCGAACCCGCACCGAAATTCGGAGAGGCGGGTTTCGTTTGCTTTGCTTTTGCAAAGATATTTTGATCTGACTGCCCAGCTTGACAATTGAGAGCCAAACTGAGCTGAACTGAACTGAATCGAATTGAGCTCTCGTCCGACATGACATTTACCTACGAACCTAGTCCATGAATTTGGCTAGCTCTCGGTGCATCTGGCTAGGAGGACCCCTTTGTGGCTGTCTGTGGGTCCTCCTGGCCTCACACGGCCAGACCACCAAAATCTCATTACCAAAAACTGGACTGGACCAGACCCCCTTCCCATGCATGTTTCGCTTGACGACGACGTGATCTGTGTTCCCAGCCAGAAAATCTCCCGCTCATCACAGCACAGATCAGATCACCCGGCCTCTGCTCTGTCCTCTGGTCATTTCGGACTCCCGTAACTCCTGCTCCGAATCTAGCCTACCCTGCCTGCCCGCCCGCCCTGCCAGTGCTAACGACGAATTTCCCAGACCTCAGTCTGAGTCCGATTTCCGATCTCGGATTAATATTCTGCTCACCTAGCCTAGCCCTATCGTCACTCGTACGGTACGTAAGTCGTAAATCCTGAGGGCCCTTGGCCCTTTGGCCGAGCCAGAACAGAACAGAACAGAACCCACAAAGTGGTCCCTTATCAGACCTCAAAATCAAGCTCATGTCCTTCAATATCCTTCAGCAGTCAGCCAGCAAAGATATTTTATGACTCGTAACTCGAGTCGACTCGACTCAAAAATTGTGTGATTGAAATTGAAAGTGCGGCGAGGCAAGCACAGCTAGGCTACACTCTGCACCGCAAAAAAATGCGACAAAAACGCACTCAAATAATGGACGAGAAACGAGAGATAAATTGTGCTATTCGTTTTAGCTCGTTTTTTTCATGGTTGGACGACCGCGCGGAGGTACGGCTCCGGTTGGCGCTGCGCTGAGCATTTTTTGGACTCTGAAATGAAATTGAACGGATGTAATATAAATAAGTACGTGCGCTTTTCAATCATCACGTCCACGTCTTCACTTCAGGCCCAGCTTTTAGCGCACAAAAACCAATTTGGTGGCCGGAAATCGTCCAAAAAACTTTACAACAATGTAATTCCAATTTTCAGTGCAATTATTTACTCGACGCAAGACAAGAATTAGAGAAACTAATAAACAAATTCAAATTTTGGCGCCTTGGGTTTGGCGGCAAAATTGCACCGCGGCAGTCGCGGTTTAACAACAAAAACGGACAACAACGGCGACAACAACAACAAAAGGCCACAAACGCAAACGGACAACATCAAGAAATTCTCGTGCATTTGAGCGAATTTTTTTCTGAACCTGAACTGCGAGCTGGTTGACGAGCGTTTCCGCCATTTTCATTTCGTTGACTTGCTGTTGGGCCACCGCCAAATTCGTCGCAGCCTCCCGCGAATTGTTGACCAGGGCCAGGGCGGTTGAATTTGAATTATTCCCGCCACTCCCGCCGCCGCCGCCATTGTTGCTCAATTGTTGTTGAAGTTGTTGCTGCAATTGTTGTTGTTGCTGCTGCAATTGTTGCTGCTGTTGCTGTTGTTGTTGCTGTTGCTGAGTGGCGGCATTGTTGTTGTTGTTCGCCATGGCAACGGCGGCCGCCGACACGCCCGCCTGTTGCCAAAGCTCTTGGTTCATTTTGAACAGGCGCTGTGTCACCTCTTGCATGACCATGTCGTCCACGCTCGGGCTGACTTCCATGAGCTTGGATGCGACGGCCGCCAAACTCGCTTGATTTCTCGCCGCGACCGCGGCGGCCGCCACGGCCGACGGGTTGCCCAAATTGAGCCCCGCCGTCATGGACTGGAGGCCGGAGGCTAGGGCTCGTAATTGTTGTTGCTGAAGCGTCGCGGCGGCTGCTGCTGCTGATGAGTTTGAAATTTGGCGCCCACCGCCACCGCCACTATTCCCGCCGCTCGTGCTCAAATTCAAACTTGGCGGGGGAGAGTTTGGGTCGTCGTCCAGATCCATGCTCCCGCCGGAGTTTTGTGGCGGCAAAATTTGACCGCCGCCGCTGCTGGCTTTTGTGATGGTCACGCTGCTGTGACCGCTGCCGCTGCCGGCGTGACCTTGGTGATGACCCCCGCCGCTGACCCCGCCGCCACTCGAATTCGACGAAACGGCGGGCGTAATCGTCACGCTCAGCCCACTCGGAAGCCCGTTGGGCATTGAAATGTTATGGGACAGAAGATTCATTGTCGAGGACGACGTTGACGAAGACGACGAACTTGAGGAAGGGGCGCCGCCGCCGCCCATGACCCCGCCGCCGCCGCCGCCAAAGGTCAACGAAGAGGTCGGGTGGAGTTGCATGGTCATGTCAGTCGCCCCGCTGCCACCACCACCTTCACCACTCCTGCCCCCCGCCACCCGGGAAATGCACAAACGGGTAATTTTTAATTAGTTTCCGAAAACACGCACGTGTTTCCCACGATTTACCCACCGCGGGGAAATTCAAAAATGTAAATGCGTTGTCTTAAACTCTCTAATGTATGTGAACTTCACGCCCAGGACCAGCTCCACTTGCATTAGCTACCTTAAGTAAGATTTTCAAAAAAAAAATTATTTTTTCCTAACGAGTTCGGGGCGAGTTGAGAATTCGGGCAATTCGGGTTTCTTGGAGAAGGTAAGAAAATTCGGAGGAGTTTTTCGGAGCTGCTGGAGATGTGGAAGGATTGAGGAGAGGCGAGGAAGTGGAGGAGAAGTCGAAAGACTCTGGTCGTCTTGTAGTACGGCTGGAGAAAAGAGTCTGGAATGCATGCCGTGCATGCATAGAAAACCCGGGTAACGGACGGAAGGAAAAGTCGGAGGGCAAGGCAAGGCAAGGCGGGAGTCGGTGCTGGAGAAAAGGAGAAGTGCTTGTAAAAAACTAGCCAAAAGTTTCTGCTCCCTTTTCCTTCCAGACTCCCTTTTTGAAAATTTTGTCCAGAGCAGCAGGGCAGGGAAGCGCCGGCGTTTTACTTTACCCATGCAGCCAGTCAGTCTTCTTAGCTTCTCCTCCTTCTTTCCCACCCGAGCAAGGCAGTGCAGTACACTCTTACCCTCCAATCTCACAAGATACCCGGGTAGTACGCTACCCGGCTCCGCAACGAGTACCCGACTCTATGAAGGAATTCCATGCACCACAGCAACAACGTAGGTACAGGGAGTATGTAGAAAAAGTCACCTACGCATCGCATGCACGCACGCACGCACGCAGCCCTTTTTTAATATTTCCAGCATCAGCATCAGTTTTTGCTCCTACCCGGATTCGGGTACTTTGGACTGGAGTTTCGAGCAAGTGCGGCTCTTGGAAAAAATTGTGCTCTCAGTTCACTCCAGATCCAGGCGGAAGAGTCATTGCGACGCACTGCTACCCGATTTTTCAGAGTTTTCAACAAAACGCGAGTGAGAGCGCGATGAGAGCCCAGGAAAAAATGATTGAAAAAGACTCGTACTCGCTCTCATAGCAGTCGTAATTCTTTGCGGATGCGGAGCGATCCAAATCGCGATAAAATTGCCTTATTAAAAATGCAAGACAGGAGATCGAGTCGTCCGAGTAGTAATGAAAATGAAATTGAAATAAAATTAAGAACAACAAAAAAATGCGAGAGCTGAGCGAAGAGCAAACAAATTTGATCTGATCGACAGACTCACGTACGCTACCTTCGTAAGGTAGCCGGGCCGTGGCCCGGATAGCGGATGTCAGGTACGATCGCGTGTTTGTCTGCCTTGCCTCAAACTCTCAAATTGGTTTCAACCGAAATGAACAACTCAAATAATGGAACAACAATAAAAAAAAAATACAAATAACGACAATCATAAAAATGTAAAACTTCAGCTATTTCAGCGGTCCGCTCCTTAAAATAAATTTAGGGCCTGGAACCAGGATCTCGAGCTTGTGAAAATTAGACAAAATGCGCTAAATTTGCCGACCAATGCGCACTGCACTGCACTGTGCTGATTGAAGTGTACGATACGCGTAAAATGTTTCAGCCAAAATTGCCAAAATATGAGGTAATTTGACTTTTGAATCATTCATCGAGATATCGCCGCTCACACGAAATCTAAAATTTGCATAAATCCCTCACTTTTTCCGAATACCACCGGAAATCGTGATCTTTCGACAAAAATTTGCAAAGCGATCGAAACTTACTTGCACGCTTGACTTGGACTAGAAGATTGGTCTGCCGAGATTGGCGGCGGCCGAAAGTTGATTGAATTGAATTGGATTGACCACAAAAGCCAGGAAGGAACCACAAATTGTTTAACAATTGAAGGGTTCACTTTTCACTTGTTTGTTCGTCAATGCAATGTAGTGCCTAATTGTTGCTACCGGTCGCCGCCCATTGTTGGGCAAGTAAGCCGGTCAATTTTTTTTCTTCAAGATGCAGACTGCACTTGCACTTGATCGCCCAGAAGGGACAAGGGGTGGACTCGAGCTCCTATGCTCTGCTATGCTGTGTACTTAGTATGGACACTTGGACCAAGGGTCCAGCAAGGCACAATTGAATACAAAGGGCCGGGCCGAGGGGACCTTTACTTTTTTCTTTTTCTGAAAAAATTCTGTGCAGCAGCAAAAGAAAACCGGTTTTTCTAAGGAGCCAGTGCGGTGCGGTGCGGACGGTCGGTACGTACGTTTGTCAATAGCTGAGCTGAGCTCAGAGATTTTTCACAAAACTTTTTAGTTGCTCTACAGCTCTAGTCGGGCAGGCCAGGCCTGCCACCCAAAATAAAAATTGCTGCATTCAACGCAAAGCAAAGGAAAGGAAAGTAAGAAAAATGCTCGAATGAGACAAAAAAGCCCCCTAAAGTCCATCAGCTTCAGCATCGCATTCGCATCGCATCCAATTTTTATTTAACGCCGCCCTTCCCTGCACTAAAGAAGCATCTTTTTTGTGCTTGGGGATTGGAGAAGTTCCCCTTCTTGCCCTCAATGCATTGCACATGCACATTGCATTGTGTAATTTTCTCTGGATTTTTTCCCTACCAAATCATTTGGTCGGGATTTTTGAGTCAGATCCGTTGGGCCAGTCCCCTTTTACAATTTTTTTTTTCATTTTTTTCAGCCTTCAGTCAATGACAAACAGGGTGGAGTTTGTCCCTTGGAGATCTCAGGCAGGTCGCCCGCCCGTCGTCGGGCACTTTTACTCTCATCAAATGTCTTAACTCTGAAGCAAAACCTCAGATTCTAAAGAGTGAGCAGAATTTCACTCCTCAAGAAACGAACTGCAAAGATTTCTTTTGGCGAATTCGCATCCCGTCAACATCTTTCAACAACGGTTGTCTAAACTTGTAAATAAACCGAATGCCAAATTCGGATCTATCTCAATGCACTTTCACGTTGGCCGACCGAGCCCAGCTCGCTCAGCTCAGCTCAGCTCAGCTGATCCGAAGATTTGCACTCAAACGGGTTGTTACAGTTGCAATAGTGATACGCCACCGAATTCACCGACAAATCCCCAACCCAGGGCATCAATTCAATCCAAATTGTTGCGAGCTGGATTTGACGACGTTATTGTCCAGCCGAGATTCCCCGGGCATGCTATCTTGTCTAGTTTCGCAAATCTGCCTTGTTTCATGAATTTGATTTAAATTGAATCATGTAGTGATTTGAATATAAAAAAAACGCCGAAGTGACTTAATACTTAATTGTCACTCTTGGTTTCGTCTGTCGTCACTTTGGACCGCGCGCGCGGCAGACTACAAAAGCCGAAAATTTAATCAATTCTTTTCTTCGCCAGCTTCTTTTCTTTTCTTCATTCTACGTATTCTTCTCAGCCAGCCAGCCAGGGTTTGGCTGAGTTGATCAAAAATTCAATTAATTTTTTGGACCTTGATTATAATAATCCAATCTGGCTTGGCTGAGTTGGCTATGAATGATTTCATTGTCCATTGTCCCCATTCTTCCCGCAGTCAGCACTGCCAGCAAAGCGCAATACAAAGACTAATTAAAGTCGCCCTGGCGCTCCTGCTCTTTTTTAGTCCAACAATGCAATGCAGCAGTGCAACAATGCCGCCTCAGCCATGAGATGAGACAGCACAAAATCTTCTTTTTTCTCATTTTCTTCACACAGACAGACACAAGAAAATCATGCCACAAATAACGGAACAACAGGATCAGAGCAGAGCAAATTATCAAAGTCATTCCCTCATTTCCCTAAGCGTATGCAGGCAGGCTGAGCCCTTAAGGCCCTCAAGGGTCTCTGTCGAAATTCGAATTAAGACAACGACAAATCCTGGGAGGGCCAGGGCCAAGGCCTGTATGCATGCAGGGCCCAGCATCTCTTTAGTTCTAGTCTAATAATATCCAAAATAATTTACAAGATAATTTACAATCATCATTTGAGCCCTGGTCAGCTGTCCCTCAAGGACTCGGTGGACCCTTGGCTGGCTAGACTTCGCATGACGATGAAGCCATTAAGACTTAAGATTTAATTTCTTCCTGAGGAAACGTCGTCAGCTCATAAGGAAATGAAATGCAGGAAGGGTCCGGGTCCGGGTCTGGGTCGAAGATAAAAATGCCACAAGAATATGCAAATCTGAGAGTTGGAGCAACAATCGACGCAACAATGCAGAGATTGTAGTTTGAATATGCAAAGTATCCAGGAAGAGGAAGTGTAAACTGAGGAAGGACTTATTATAAGTAGGAGAGGGGCCCTTCGCTATGCAAATGACTCATGCATATGCATGAGGTGCATGCATGAGGAGCCCTTGAGTCTCTCCAAAATCAAAAGCAATGCATTTTTTCGGCTCTCTTTTCAAACATTGCATAACCCATTCATTTGATCAAAGAATGAATCAAAGAAAGAAATGAAAAAATGCTCAAAGAAAGGGTCAAGAATAAATAAAAATCCAATCATTTTTATAAAAATTACAACAAACAGAGTCTCCCCAAGTCCCTACCCCTTAGCTTGAGGTACTTGGTTGCTCTTCCGCGTCCAAGTCCAAGTCCAGGAGGGGACTTCAACTCAACTCAACCAACACAGAGCAATGCACAGAGCGATTAAAAAAAATATGTTGGAAAAATTAAAAAATATTCATTACTCATTTACATACGCAGTGCATTGCATCGCATCGCGTCGCGTCGCGAGCATTTTCGTAAACGGACCAGATGGTCCCTTAATTCCGCCGTACTCGGGTCGTACGTGCCTTACGTAAACGACACGCTCAACTCGACGACCGACGCTCCAGTTCAACTCGAAAAAATTCAACGGTCGAGCTAGCCGGTGGCCAATGCAATGGCCAGACTTCTGCTCTGTTGTTTACGTTCGTCGCATTTTTATTTGCCAACAATCGTGAAACATGTTTTCGGTTTGCAAATAAAAATCCGAAGGAATTTCGCAACAATTAAATTGCGCATTGCAAACTGGTCGGCGGCGGCCCAGCCAAGCAGGAACGGGAACGGGAGGTTAACGAGGTGTGCCAAATACATACATACATGCTGCATAATTTTGCACACGCAATTATGTTGACTAGATTACCAGCTGCTGATGGATGACCATGATGATAATTGAATTATTGAACTGAAAGATTAAGCGGTCAGGCCAACGTAGCCGAGCCGCCAAATTACCCGGGTATTTAGATGTTTGCGTGGGCAGGGGCGTGGCGTGAAGCATCCCCTAAAAATTACCCGAATTTTAAAATGAGCCGGTAAATGATAATCGGAATGGACGTGGACATGTGTTGTGGGCCGAAATCGACGAGTTTGACATGCAAATATTTATAGAGTGCCATCGCATTGCGTTGCGTGTCTGCCAAACAGACACAACCACCCATTCGTCCCATGTAATGTTAAATTATCAAAATTGACGACTCTCCACGCACTCGTGAAAACTTGCGATAAAAATTTCAAAATTAGCACTTGTAGCAGTAGTAGACTCTGTTGCTCTTCGAAGGAAGCAACACGACAACGCAACGCAACGACTCGGAATCGCAACTGGACCCGATCAGGTGGAGATTAAGGGATCACAGATGAGGACACGCACGAAGGGCTCGACTCGATCTGAATATATAAATTCGGGGACAAACGCGCTGATCATTTCGTGAGATCGCTTGTGAAAACGAATTAATAAATGAAATTGAGATGGCAATTTTATTGCGTGACTATTTAGGCAAATGAGCAGAGCACGGAATCCAGCAGTGCAAAATGCAAAGTGGGGGTTGACGATGAGTGGAATGGACAGGACATAAGCACGGCAAAATTCACGCATTTTTTAAGGACCCGAAGGAGTGGAGATCTCATATCATTTTTAAGATAACGCTGCGTTTTTTTTAAAAATTCTCCTCTTTAGTCACGGATTCACACCTTCCACGACGACGACTTCCGCTCAACTTCCGGTCCTCATCAGTGCACTGCCGTCGCATGCATGCATGCATGCATCGCAGTGGTTGTGAGAACTCCATAAATGTAAAGATTTCTCAAAGTTTTTGCTCGTAAATTTAGAAAATTTCGGATCACAAAATTCGGGGAAGAGCTAAAAACCCGGGTAGCATCAAAAGTAAGAAGTGTTTGCTTGGTTGATGCTGGCTGCTTGAGAAGCAATCATCGACTGTGGCTCCGACTTTGGCCCAGTTTCGCTAACTTTGAAAGCC
>JAQGCM010001922.1:0-12941 GCA_034699705.1 Hymenaphorura dentifera
CTTTGGCCGAATAGGAATATTCGGTATTCGGCCTCTCGCCATTCCGGCCGAATAGTAATATTCGGTATTCGGCCACTTGCCGAATAGGAATATTCGGTATTCGGGCCATCCCTACTTGCAACAAGCACAATCAGAATGGATTTGCACCGTGCAGGACACTTCCGAGGTCTCTGGCATGCCCTGAGTGAGTATTAATCGAAATATGTATTGAAAAAATGAAGTTTCTTTAGGAATACAATTTTCAAAAAATCTCAAATACCAGAAAATGATATTTTTAATTTACAGAATTTCTTCAAATGTTTTTTGTAATTGCGTTCAGGGGTACTGGACAATTATAATGAAGGATTTTGTCAGTTTGTCAGTGCTGTGGTTGAAAGGTGTGTTGTCCAATGTCCTTCATGAGCCTGAAATTGGATTTCATTGTTTCATTTAAACCTGTTATGAAACAAAGCTCCGGGACCAATTTGATAGTTCCGGTTCGTCCGCCACGGATGTCTCTTTTTTTGGGTTTGACACCAACAAAGGTTGGTTGGTCTTCTCTACGTCCACCTGGTATCTGCAAAATCAAAATAATATCGGTATTACTAGTTACAGAGGATCAAGGAATTTTATTGCGACGACGGACGACAAGAATACGGAGGAATAGAGACGGGTGAGTTGGAAACCAAGCTCCAGCAGCGTCAATTTCTCTCTCGGATTTCTTGGATATGGTAATACAGATTGTCTTGAAAAAGTTTTCTTAACTTTCAACTCACGGTACAGACGATAGTCCCACAAAGTTAGGCATGTAGTTCATTCGAAGGTTTTTAGGTTATGGCCATCAGAGAAGACGTGAATAATGTCCAAACCCCATTTTACCAACTGGTGCTTCACCCACGAGCCAAAAATCTGGATTAATAATTCAACTTAAAAATGGGAAGTAGCATTGAAGTAATGAGCATTGAAACATTATTAAGTATTGAGCGTTTTGCTAGCAATTTATTGCAAAATATTGCAAAACTTTAATTTAATTGCGTATGTTGAGCAAAAATGTTATTCACCACTAACTTGTAATTTTCGTACTCGCAAAACCGAAATCTGAATCTCAAAATTTTGCACTTGGAAAGATGACTTTCATTTTGCGCTCAAAATGAATGGTTCATTCTTTTTGTACGAAAAATTAGCTCGTTTAAGGAATATTATATGCAAAATTCTTCAATATTTCCATCTTCATAATTATCATATCTTTTCAATAAAGCATGTCGTCAAATAGCCTTATACATAGTGCAAATTTTGAGTTTATTGTTTGTGAAGTGAACATGGACAGATTTTAAAAAAAAATCAAAAATCAAATAGTGAAAATCAAAATACAAAACCTCTGCATTTTTAAGTTTTTATTCAGAATCTTCCCAGAAATGTCATATGGTTCAGACAATCAGGTAACTCTTTTACATGAAATTATTCTAGCGTCGCTTTTAGCTTGGTTAACACAAAACTTCGTCTAGAAGTGGAACTGTTAGAAGAAAAATGGCTGCAAATACTAAAAATGAAATGCCTCTTGTGTGCCCAAAAAATGAAACATTTTTGTATCCTATAATGTGGAAACATTTAGCTAGTAAATTAAAATTTTGATCTAAGCGATAGTACAACAATTTTGATTTTCTGCGAACTCCTCCTCTTCCTGAATGTCCGTGTCCGGGTCTTCCTGAACTTGATTGTTTTTCTTGCTCTTCCTTCGCTTCCTACGACCCTTCCTACCTGCAGAATTTGTGCCGACGATTTCTTGTAGCTCTGAAAGTTTTGCCTTGGACTCTTCATAAGCACGAATAAACTCTTGTCTATCGAGCTCCTCATCTTTGTTGTGAACAAATCCGTTACGAACAGATGCCAAATATCGCATTTTATTTACAAGCGCCGGTGTTAGGAGACATTCAACGCTGGAAACCTTGTCGTGGAGTCCACGACCACTCGCACCGAATTCGGTCTCAAGCGTCGACTCCAACTCTCTGGCTATTGCTATGACCAGCTCAAAGTTGTTAGTAGGATATCCATGATGGGATTTGGTCTTCGGCATATCTCTATTACTCTGTAATAATAAAATTTACGCATTTGAAGTGCAGCCAATACAATAGAACTTTGTTCCAGCAAGATTTGATATTTGTCCGCTACTGCTAATGTCCTCAAATACAAAAATTAGGACTGGATAAAAATTAGTATTATTCACACCCTGAATCATCCAAGATTTAGAACTGGAGAGCTGCAATGCTTCGCAGCTCACAACGTGCACATTCGACCGCGTTCCTTGGACGGATTAGTCTATTTTAAAACTCAAACTATTTAATATTTACTAAATTCTTAATTGCGAAAAGTTTCTGCTACACTCCACTCACTCAACCGCAGCAGAGGATAGCTATAGTCTAGCTAGTAGTCAAACAAACGCTGCGATCTTTATTTGCTTATAGTTATAATGTGATTATTTATTTTGTTGTCAACAGCAGAGCAGTGCAGCCGCCGACGCATAGTGGGGTGGGGGGATAATTGTATCTGTATCCAGTAATTCCAGTTATTAGAATTGTCCAATGCATTCAAACCTATTTAGTTGCAACTAAGCAACGTAGCAAACCCTGTAAGAGCGGTAGCTCGATATACAGTACAGTATAGCAGACAAGGCAGGACTTGGACTTAAAAAACTTTCAGATCTGTATTAACTTAACTTACGGTTAGGAATGAATCTCTGTAAGACGGACTTTGCATGTTTCGCAGAAGCGAGCAAGAGTCCTCAAAGTCTGCATTAAAGAGTTTTGACTGAAAACTGCAATTTAACTGAACCTGGAGTGGATCTCCTTATTTACGCCTTAGTCCTTACTCCTTACTAATTCATATTAATTTAGCACAATTCTTTTAGCACAAACTCTTAGAATTTAGAATGTTGAAAATGAAAAGCTGAACCTCATTCTTTGGATAAAATAAAAAATTCTAGTATACTTGATTGCTTGGCGGGACACGTAGGGCGACATTCGCGACATGTACAATAATATTGTTACCGTATTCTGCGTTTCTAATTTGTCAGCCTGATGGCCCGGCTCACTGTTTATTCAGCTGTCCCTCGCGTTTCGACTTCCAGTTTCCGATTCCTGATTTGAACTCTTCAGAAAGAACTGTATTTTTTCATTTTTTTAAAATAATATTAGAAACCCTTGTTCGTTTTCAATTTCAGAATGAACGATGCTACCGTTCCGTCCTTGGTCGAACGGTGACGGTGAATGTGGTATGTACGTTTAGGTCATTCTCATACTTCGAAAATCGAAGCTTTCAATTCAATTCCGGTTCGTCGTGCATCCGTGCAAAGTTGTAGTTTCGGGCTGTTGGAAAAATGCAAATAATGTGTAATACAAATAAAATAACAAAGAGGAAGAAAATGCGTACTTTGCCAACTTGATCGATTTTTTTCCCAGTGCAGTGCTGCAAATTGCTACCAAGAAGCTATGCAAAATGCAATTCAATTGTGATGTGAGTATGTGGTGGGTGACAAAGAGTTGCACTTCGAGCATTCAACATGATCACTCATACAATTTTTATGAGCCGATCGCATCGAACCATTCGTACGATGTTGTTACACAATTTCAAGGTCGCCGGTTCCGGTTTCCGGTACATTTACTGCAACAAACCACTACTGCAGTGCCAACTGCAATTTTTGCAGCACGGAATGTTGTTAATGTTACATGAAAAATGCAGCAAAGCAATTAAGCGATTTGAGAAAGTGGTCGCTTGCAGTATGAAGTATGAACTGTTAGAAAAGTTTAAAATACAATTCATGCCCATCAGAACTGAAATAATTTAATGAATCACATTTCCATTTTTGTGTGAAGCTAGTCACTCTAATTCTTGTCATTTGTAAGACTTCACTTTTCTAAACTTAACGGAAATTGCTGAAAATAGAGTTAATTGATTTTTAAAATGGCAGTATGTATTGACTTCAGAATTTCACAAAACATCAAAATCTCCTAAAAATGTATGACTGTTCGAATTCAATCTGCACATTTCTTTTGCAAATTACGATAAGTTTACAGCTAAGACTTATTTTTTTATTGTCGACTCTGTCTGGTCTGGGACAAATTCCTTAATTTTGAATCTCTTTCTTATCAAATTCTGTTTGCTGATTTGATCAATCAATCACTGCACTACAATCTGCAATGTGCACTTAACTTGACTTGTGTGCAAATCTTGCATTCCGAATTCGGGGTAATTTTGTTTAAAAAATTTCGAACGTGCAATTAGTGCAACGAGTTTAAAGAGAGAAAATCAAAGGGTTGACGGGTTGAGCAGTTAGTTGAACTTGAGTCGTTGAGCTAACTCAGAAATCTTGAAACTGAGCATGATATTTGAGATCATCCTTAGTTCATTTCCTAGGTCAGCATTCAGTATAGTGTCCAGTTTGTGATGCAATCGTCTTCTGTCAATAGAATTTGGCACTGACTTTAAATACTGCAACATAGTTAATTGAATAGTTTGTCACTCACTCTGCTTCTGCACTCTTGTCATTTCTGCAAACTATAAAACCGAAAATATCGAAAACGAAAAATATACAAGCTTTTTGGAAATGTCTCATAAAAACGAAGTTGAATCAAAAGTTGTTGATTCTGAAGTGGAATACTGGAAGAATCGTTGGGACGAAAATAAAACGGGATGGCACATTAGCGACGTGAATCCAAAACTAATTGAATATTTTGACAAACTCGTCCTTGCAGATTCTTCAACAACAACGACAACGCTGCTGCTTTGCAATAAAAAAATATTTGTTCCACTGTGTGGGAAAACAAAGGACTTGGGCTATTTGCTAAGTCGTGGGCTTCAAGTGTTTGCTGTGGAAGGGGTCAATCAAGCCATTCAAGAATTGAATCAAGAAAATAATTTTGATTTGATGTTCAACGAAGCTGAATCCTTGTACCGTACTCGAGATAATCGTCTCCAAATTTACTTTGGTGATTTTTATAAATGTCCAGTTGAGAAATGGGGACCATTTGATTTCATTTGGGATCGGGCATCTTTCATTGCAATTGATTACGATAATCGTCGGGCTTATAAGGAGGTTATGCAGAGAAGTGTCCAAGTTTCAAAATCAAAATGTAAAGTTAACTGTTGTGCATTTTCATTTAGTTAATTGCGTTTCATTTTCTTGATTATTGATTTGGTTATTTCAGATCACAGCTTTCGCTACCTCTTAGAAGTCGCCAAATATGACAAGGATATTATTCCGCCGCCGGGACCGCCAAGAGCCGTTGACGAACAAGACATGGAAGAATTTTTTGCAGATTGGACTAATATTGAAATTCTTGGGCCAGGGTCAATGGAATCAACGAGATTAAAATCATTTGTTTCTATCGTTTATTTGCTCACAGCGAAAAAATAGGTCAAATGCTGGACTAATAAAATTTTATTGCTCACAGCTAGTCCCGAATTCTACTTGTCTTAACTTGAATTTTAAAGTGAAATTAAAATTTTCTAAAACGCATGCATCGTATGTCGTATTGTACTCAAATTGAATTGAATTTAGCAAATTGTACATGGAATCTAATTCTCATCCAAGTAATTGTTGCCTGCTGCTGCAGAATTTTAGCAAACCAAAAAGCAACGCAAACGCACGTCGCGTCAGCGTTCAATTTGCATAATTTATCGCATTATCGCATATTTGCAATTTTGCGTGCGATTTGTAAAATTAAAGCCACTCTCGCCATCAACCGTCGCAAGGAACCAAGAAGTTTTTTTTCAATCGGTCATGTGAAGCCCTTTGATTCGTTTCAATATTTTTTAGTCCGACTTTCCCTCGCAAAGCGCCTCGATCTCGTCACGGCAGTTTGAGCAACGTAAAATTACAAAAACAAAAATATTTCACATTCAGACTTTTCAGACAGACAGTTAGTTAGTTAAATACGTTCACGTCGGGTCGGACAAATTATTGCTTTTTGAGAATTTCTAATATAGACATATACACGACAGAGCCAAACTACTTTTTGCAGTGATTTTGATTATTTTTTTACTCTAAATCTTGATGGATTTGTTTAGAGATTAGATGATAGAATCAAGCAATTTTAGAAAGTTTGTCATCTACCTGTGACCTGCGCTGGCTGCGGTTCGGGTGGACTGAAGAATCATCAGTTTTCACCAGTGACTGACTGACTGACTGCCCGTCATGGATTTGTCTGAAGGGTCAGATGAAGAGACTGACGACGTGTTTCAACAAGACATTGACGAAGATGACCTCCTCGGAGCGTCGGATGAAGAAGAGGTAATACTTCTGACAATCTTCTAAAGTTTTCAAATTTGGGTTGAAAATTAAAATCCGTTGTAATTTTTCATTAATTTATTGTTATTGTTCACAGGGTGCTGCACACACAAGTTCGAGCTCAAGGAAATTGTCCAACAGATCGTACTACAACCAAGAAGCAGATTTAGAAGAAGAAGCCATCGACTTGGAATATGAGTAAGTTTGGAGTTTTGTAATTTTAGTCTTGCAAATATTAACACAAAATTACGTAATTCTGAAAATCTTGTGTTTGTATGATTTGCAGAGATGAAGATGTTTTGGATTTAGCTCTAGGAGAAGATGTGGATGAGTTGGAACTTGTGCCAGAAATTGCTGGAAGGTCAAGAGTGGCTCCAGTCAAAGTCAGAGCTGGGATTCTTCATGACCGGAGGGCAGAACATGGACATGCTGACTCAACTAGTTACGGAGGCGGTAATGGAAGTGTGGGAGCAGAGCAAGTCAATGAAGTTGGATCTCAGTCACAGTGTGACTCTTCGAGCTCGGCTCGTACGGTACGCATGGTATCGGCTGAGGCTGACGACTATCCAGAAGAGATTGAAAAAGTTCAGAGGACAAGGTTCACTACTGAAAGGCAAGGATTAGGAGGAGGTCCGCAGCCGCCGCGTAGGAATCCGGCCGGAGTCATGGGAAATCCGATACAGTCTTTGGGTAAGTATTTTGGCAAAGTATTACGTAAAAATTTGTGGAATAGGAATTTTAATTCTGTTCTAATTTGGGTTTATTGTAAATTACAGGTCAACGAAAGGGTCGCAATTTTCAAGGCCAAGGTCAGGGCCAGATGGGACAAATTCGGCCGCAGCGAATGCAAATGCGACAAATGGGTCATCCACATTTCAACAATCAAAATCAGCAAGGTCAACGACTATTCATGCCGCCCATGAACATGAACCGCCAAGGGATCTTGGGAAGTGCACCTCATCCAGGAATGTTTCAAGAATTTGATGTTGGCCCTAGAGGAGTCCCAGTTTTCCAATTCCCGGGCCAAATCTTTACAGACTTCAACAAGCCAATGGGGGCTCCAATGCAACAAGTTCCCCTACCATTCCAACAACCCCAGAACATTCGTCCCAACGTTCCGTTTTTGTCACCTCAGTCTGCCCAGAATTCAAATCAGCTCCCGCCGTCGCAATCACAAGCGATTCAAGGGAATCCTCAGCAGCAGGATGGTCACCCAGGTCAACCTCAGAGATTTGGAGGTCAAGGTGGTCCAGCACCATCATCTGTGAACGAATCTCCTCTTACTGTTATAGTCACGACTGGGGCTGGAGGGAATGCCCAAGGACCTCATCAAGTCCTACAACCGCAGCAGCAGCGATTCAGTTTTCGGAACGAAAAGCGTTTGATGAGAATGAAACACAATGGTGGGCCAGGGCCAGGTCCTGGTCAGGGTTTTGGACCACCTCAGGGCCCAGGCCAACCGCCAATAATGAATGGCCCTGGTCCAAGACAAGCTCAATTCATTGTCCGCCCTGACGTCAATCAAATGATTGGCCAACATTTGAACCAAAACCCAATTCGTCACGGAGGGATGCAAAATTTCCCAGGTCCAATGGGCCCAAGGGTCCCGATTCATCCAATGCACCAAGTACCCTTCCAAGCTCCAGAATTCCAGCAAATGGTCTTGCCTCCACCCCCTGGTGTAGACCCACAATTCTGGGTGCCGGAACCGCCACCACCGCAGTCAAACCAGGAGCAGATGTTCCTTCCACAACAGCAGCAACAACACCCAATGCACAACAATCAAAACCCGAATTTTATTCGACCCCCTGGTCCAGGTGCGTTTGGTGGTTTTCGACCTCCTCATCCTCATAATCAAATGCAGGTTCAGGGCGGGTGGGGACTGGAGCCCCAGGCTATGCCTCCCGTTGTTTTCGGTGGAGGGCCAACGTATCAGCATCAGCAGCAAGGATACCCTCCGGAATTCTCACAAGGACCAATGGGCATGTATCAACAACAACAACAACAATTTCAACAACAACAGCACCAACTTCAGATGCTTCAAGAACAGAATATGTTTGTTGATCCAAACGCGCCGACTCCTATGTATCCGAACGGCCCACAACCTCACTTTAATGACAGCGTTAGAATTGTTAGAGAACAACAGCCAAAAACCCGGGAGTTCAGTGAGCGTGACCACGACAGGGACAGGGATCGTGAGCGAGAACGAGACCGTGAGTATGACCGTGACCGTGACTATGAGAGGGACAGAGACCGAGAGCGTGAGCGTGAGCGAGATGGCAGACGAGGGAGATACGACTACGATCGGGACAGGGATCGTGATCACTACGACCAAAAAGTTTCTGGGGGGAAACGAAAGCCAGGATTTACGACCGAAGAATTTATTCGCGTCTGCAGCCCAGAGAAGGTTAGAACTCGAAGCACAAATTACTTGCAGAATTCTGACAAATCTTATAATTTTGTAAACAATGAAATTGATTATTTTGTGTGTTCTTACCTTTCGCAGAAATTTCATTCGAGGTTAGGACCGCCGGTGAGTGCAAAGGCTGAGAGCAAAGAAGATCAAATCGTGAAAATCATCTTGGAGACGAAGGTAAGGAAAAATTGCATTGCAAAATTGCCAAAATCTTAAGGAAATTAAAGATCTTGTAAAAGAAATTAAGAAACTAATTTGAATATATTTATTTGCAATTGTAGAAGGAAATGGGGCTAGAAGACTCGGAGTATTTGCGCAAAGTAGAGGAACAGAAACGAAAACGAGAAGAAATTCTACGTCTAAAGGAAGAGCGTCGACGCCAAGCATTCGTCGGGCCAGACGGAACAAAAATCAAACAAGAGCCAAAGGACAAAAGTGATGAAAAATCTTCAAAATCAAATTTGACTTCATCTTCTTCCGTGTCAAGATCATCACCTGCCGCCGGACCACCTGGTCAATCTATTTACGTCAACCCGTTGGCTTTCAAGGGCGACCTGACTCTGCTCAACACAAATCTAAAGAAAATCAACATGAACGTGTCTAGTTCATCAGCAGCTGCAAACCTGAAACATTTGCCTTCGTCTGGAGGAACAACGACAGGAACTGTAAAAGCAGCTGCGATCGTCGCCCCACAAAAATCTCAAGTTGTGTCCACAACTTCGGGTGACAGCAGCGACAAACCGAAACAACGTTTGGTCGCAACTATTTCTGCGATTCCACCGTCGGCAGCAGAGGATGGACCACCCAGATCAAGGAAAATCTTGCGCATTGTCAAAAACAAGAATGGAGAAATTATTCGGAAGAGTAAAGTCGTAGTATTAATTAATAAGAATAATTCGTCAGTTTATGGGACTCAGGCTTCCAAGGCTCGACCCAATTCTTAGAGTTAAGTTAGGTTAAGAGCTAGGCGCTAGGCAGTCTATTTTCGCAAAAGATTTACGAGCGACGAAGGCTGACTCTGCCGGTCTGCTGACCTGCCCAAACAAGTCAGTCAGTCAGGCAGGGTCAGATCTGAAATTAACTTTTTATTTTTTAGTCAATACTTTTTATTTTGTTTCTGCAGCTCTGTCTGCTCAAGCTCACAAATTGTAATTTTTTTGACACTCGTTCAAGGACACTTTGACACTACACGATTATGTAAATCAAATGTACATATTTTGATTTTTTTTGTTCATAAACATGCGTTATTTACGTATAAATTAGTTGACGAATTGGAATTAAGTTCTATAGTAATGAGGTTTTTTTTGCTTCGAATTGAATGTGTTCGAAGAGATCGTGTCGACTGTCGCAGCCGTAGCTGGCACGACTAGAACCAGAATTTAGAAGATTTAGGGTTAGGATTGGGATTAGAAGAATGTATAAATTATAAACCGCACTTTGTAAATTATTGCTTATGAAAGAGGCAGTCGTATGTATTTCTACTTGCACGAATTGTAATTTTTGGAGCCCAATTTTGATCGCAAAATTTGCAAAGTGTTAGGGGATCAAGAAAATAAGATTTGATTGGGATTTACCCATGAAAAGAGTAAGAAATCAGAAAAAAGTAATGTAATTAATTTAGTGAACAAGTCCGCAACGCTCTTTACGGATTGGATTAGGAATGAATTAGGATTTAGGAATTAGGAGTTGCGTTCACATCTAATGATCTAACTACTTAATAAATTATCAAAAGCTAAGCAATTAGCTTATTATTGTTAGTAACTGATCGTGATCCATTAATGTAGAGGAATTTGATGAAATGCGTCCAATTTATTTGGTCTGTGCTCTGCTCTGCTCTTGTGCTCAAGGATTAAGGATTCTAGTAGTTCATCAGTAGTTAAGGTTTTTGTGATTAGTTTTGATAAATTACTAGAAGGTGGGACAAGTCTGTGAATGCGAATTCAGTCCAGAAACCGTTTATTTTTCGAAAGGGTTTCTTGGCTAATTGCTCTCTTTCGCCACCTTCTAGTTCTAGTGATAAGTTTAATTGAGTTTAATTAGTTTAGTTGAGTTTGATTGCCGGCCATTGGCCATGCATGGTCGTGAAAAAAAATATGCGCTAACATTAACATTGGATGTATCTGAAATCTGATGCAATTAAGCATAGCACAAAATTGAATGGAAATATTTTTGTCCAAAATATTTTGCCGGACGATGGAATGGCAATGGCAAGATTTGGAGGACAGAAATATTTCCATCTTGGTCTGGCCTGATCTGATCTGTTGTGTCTGATCTGATCTGATGTGTCTGATCTGAAGGCCTCTAGTATTTTATTAAGTGAATGAAATACATATTTGTATCAATTCGTGATCGAACAATGTGATTCGATCTGATGATCTGCAGCACTCCAGGTAAAATAGAACTGGACAATCTCGGACTTTTTCAACCGACATTGCTGTGAAATTTTGGATAGAAATATTTTGAATTTTGATCAAATTAATCTGAGAACCTTTTTATAGTTTTTGTTTACTTAGAAATATTTTCATTTGAATCTCATTCTAGTCATCATCTGTGATATTTCTTGGACCAAAATATTTTTAACAGAACCTGATCTAAAATTCAGAAACGCTGTTTTCGGTCGGATCCGATAAAAATATTTCGGTCGTGTATGATCTTGATCTGATTGAGTCAGCTCAGGAATTAGGTTAGCTCGCAAATGAGATTGTGGGAAATCTGAGCAGATTAGAGAAAATTTCTGGTATCGTCAGATATTCATCAGATAGTTTTTAAAGTCTGCTCAGTCAGGTTCCTAAAATCTGATTTTGGATCTAACCAGATATCAGATGTAGATTTTACTTAAGATCTCAATAAGCAGTAGCTTTATGCATATTGTTAGTATAATTTTACAAGATGCTATGCTAATCAGACTGACCACCAGACTTCGGATCAGATCAGATCAGATCGCACAACCTAGTTGAGTTGAAAATATCTAGTCTGTAAGCATCCATCAGATCTCTAATCTTAATTAGAAAAATCGCCGAGCTGGTTGTCCGCGTAGGTTCGCATTTTGCAAAATGTTGGCCACCTAAATGCGCTTAATTTTGCTAATTTCCTGCGCAATTCACTCTCAAATTCTCAATTTGCATTTACAAGATGACTTGGACGTGGAAAAATCGAATTGACAAATGATCCGAATCCGAAAATGCACTCAGCAATCAATTTGGAAATATGAAATTAGATTAGATAATAGGCTTGGAAAGGTGCAATTTGCAAAAGAAACGAAGACAAAAATTTGGCACAACTCAATTAGGATTTTTTTTTAGGAACCTAGCATCATTTCAACGAAACGAATCGATAATTTTTTCTATTGCCTGCCACTCTGGTAATAGAAGGCCAGGAAATTAATTTCTAACTAAACGAGGTGGAAACAAATTATCCAGAAATATGATCCTTTCGTGATCGTGACCAAAACAAAGCAATTAGCTAAACGCTCAATTAAGCACTTAGCAGAGTATTCATGCATACCCTCAATAATTAGATTCCTTCCTAAAAGCAAGTAATTAATTGCAATATTTGCAATGCAAAATTGTGAACTCTCCGATTAAATGCAGAAAAGAAAATATTTGAGAAATTCAGCAAAAGTTTGCAAAAAATAATTCCTACGAAATTGGCATCATGGTTTTTCTTTCTGTAGCATGTTGAACAAAAAATTTACGAATGATTGAACTTTGCAAGTTCAAAGGTGCGCTGCGTCAAGTTGAGAATTGCTATTCGCAATTATCGCAATATGGCAATGCAATAATGGCATTGGGTGAAATATTATGCAATTACGTAAAGAGTGAGGACAAATTATGTAATCTAAAGTGAAGTGGAATAGTTAGTTAATTGGACTATGCCTGACTATGAATATAGGAGTTCACAGTTCAGTTCAGCTCCAGCACAGCAGTTAGTGGCCTGACCAAATAAAATGTTCCATTGCAGAATTGCCAGGCATTGATCCTGTGAGAAGTAGGGCAGGGTGGGAAGTGCCATGATGTGGCCGTGGCCGTGGCCATGCGGTGCGGCGCGGAGTCATGTGAGACAAGCAAACTCATACTTTCTCCACCTTTCACTCTCTAGCTCTACAAGGGAACACGACCGGGTGGAGTATTGAATGCTGTTCAATACTAATTCCAGTTCCTGGCAGTTGTCATTCTTGTCATTGACAGTCTGGGTCTGGGTTCATACTCTTGTCTAACATTTCATGGATTTGCATCCGAAAACCTTGCCGAATTTTCGACTCGC
>JAQGCM010001923.1:0-12940 GCA_034699705.1 Hymenaphorura dentifera
GTGGTTTCAATACCAGTTAATCAGCTAGTTTTTATGATCAGCGAGACTGATTGAGAAAATTTGATTCTCAATGAGTGAGATTCAGGAGCAAAATTGCAGACTAGAATCGTGTGGGCTGGGCGAAGAGAGCGCGAGTCCTCAACCCACAACTTCCTCCTACTACTGCAAAAAGTCAAGAATTGGATTTCCGTCCTGCTGGCTGGCAAGTGGCAAGACTGGCAAGCAGTTAACGTTCATCAGAATTCCTGCGATGCGATTGATTAATTGAGTTAATTGTTGTGTCGAATTATCAAAATCGATTGCCAACACGTCAACAATCAATTTTGGTCAATTTCATTTTGGAAGTGGACAAAGTACAAGACTGACGACGCCGCTGAAATCGCAATTTCAAGTTAAGTTCCCTGGACACCGGGAGGTGAAGGTGTGTTTTAATTACGAAGACGGTATTGGACTGAATATTGAAGCGTGAAGGAGTGAAGGTGTACGGTGTACCGGTACCGGTGGCTGCTAAAATTCAATATCCTATTGCTATTTAATTTGACCACACCTAGAAGACCGAAGACTTCTACAATTAAGCATATAGCATATCGATTGTCATTTTGGCAAGAAAAGTTGCTATTGACTATTGATTATTGATCAGTCACGGTGCAGTGTAGAGTTTGCACGTCGCGTTCCATGCCGGAGTGGTCGGAGACATCAGTCAAGTCAGAATCAGACGACATGGTTAGATGACGTGGCTCTATCAATCTAGCTAGGGGTGCGGTGAAAAGTGTTGAGTTTGATTAAATATTACTGTTTTGCTTCCGTAATCCCTGAGGTTCCGTCAGCCATCGGTCTGTGGGGCTGAGTTTAAAAAATCATATCATCTTTAGCACGAAAAAGGTGAGTTTTGGTATATTATAATTTTGATGACTATTGAAAGCCAGATGAATTTGTAAGGAAAATCATTGAATTACGAAATTGATTGGCAGTTAGTTTACAGCGTAAAGGATAAGGATGCTACAAAGCTGCTTGCTAAGCTTGCTTTAGATTTTTATCTCTACGGTTAAGGACGGATGTCGTGTCGCAGAAATTTGTTCTTGTCAAGATCTTGTCCAGACTCTGGTACACGATTTTGAAAGGTTAAGCTCAGCTTAATCTTTCAGGCAGGTTTAGCACTGTTGAAAATCAAAATTGACGTTTGAATCGAATTCGAAATGAACTCGACCTAAGTGGAGTTTGAGAATTATTGGTGGCGGTGTTGCTTGTTTATGAATGAGTGCAACAATTTATTTTTGTTCTATTAGCGTTGATTTAATAGTCTAAACCTCAGCATGTCATCTGTCGATCTATCTATCATAACCTCACACAACCATGCATCATCACTCGTTCCATTCTAAACAAAACCAGCACAAAGCACCATAACATTGACTTTAGAGAAATCAAACACACAACTGATACTGATACTAAATACATATTTGATTTGAGTGATTAAACAAGTGAATCGAAGTGAACAAACTACTAAATTGTAGGCGAGATTTGATACAGATATACACATAAACGCGGATGTTTACCATTTGGTGCAATCGATAGCAGTTAATGCTAAGGTTAGGTCAAACTTTGTAGCTTAATCGTCAGCAATAAATTGAACTGAGTAAATGAATTTATTCGGTTCAACAATTTTGTGCATCGGCAGCAATAGTTGCAATACACGACACTATAAGATTTATTCATAGAACAGCAAAGGATTTACCGAACCCAAACCAGGAACTTCTTCCTCCCGACCTCATCAATGGACTTATTAAAGAAAGATAAGAGAGGACAAACTCAGTCCTTTGAGTACAAAATTAGGAAGGAATAAGAAGCTTGACTAATGAAGTGTAGAATTAGGACGAAAAAATAAACTAGGAGTTGGTCTGGCTCAATGCTCAGCGCTCAAATCTCATTTAGTTTTAGTTGGTTCGATGATCTTTTGCTTTCTCGAGTTAAATTTTCATCTGGGTCCATCAGCACCAGGATTTCGTCATATTCATATCGCAGTCAGACAGTCAGTCGGTAGAGTTGAGTTAAGGTTCTCATTTCACTGCGTAGTATTTTCAACTGTCATTTTAAATTGGAGTGGGAATTGGAAAAAGTGTTATGCTGCATTTGTAATGGTAAATTGATCTGGTGTTCTGGTGCAAACTGCAAGGTTCATAAAAGTTATTGCCAGCCAACTAAACTAAGCAGTTTGGTCTGTCATCCGAGATCTGATCTATCCTTCAGTCCTTCCTGGAGTCAGTCCTTGAGCGAGGTAACCTACCCAATTAAATTTTAGCTGGCTAAAAATATTTGAATGGGAAGTTTGCAGCTCTTTTGTAACTAATATCAATGTACTTACAAACAATACGATTCCTTACTTCTGCTCCTGTTGTGGACTTGTGGAATTCTCGATCTTGCGACAAGTTCTATAATGTATTAGTAATTTATTGTGAATTTGATAGTCACAAGTACTAGCTATCATTACTTGTAATTCTCGTTTAACTCGTTTTTGTTTTGCGAAGTAAACTTGAGGTTGGGGTTTGATTGTGTTTCGCAGGCTGCAGGCAAGGGGATGGCAATGGACATGTCGCAAAATACTAACAAGAGGAGGATTCATTCTTCCATTATTGAAATAGAATAGAAGAGGTGGCTGCTACAGCCAGGCCACTTTAGTTTGTCCCATCAGGGCCAATCAGTTCAATAAGTAGAATTTAGCATAATAAGTGTGCAATGATAATATGGTGGCTTGGTGGCAACCTGGCAACTAGTGAACTAAGTTAATCTTGCATCTACCTGCTGGGGGTTGGGGATTACTGCGAGGCTGAGATTTACTACAGCTTACAACAGCATATTTCCTCAGTCAACTTTCTAAAAATTGTAAAAATCGTATCTGCACATTGTGCAGTTGCAAATTGTTTGTGAAGCTCAGTGCTTTTAGTAGTGTAGAATCAACACTAACAAGACTGGACAGGTAAATTAGTTTTAACCAAACTTAATTTCAGAGCTTTTCTTAAAATTGTCTTAATGCAAAATACCCGTGAACAAATAATTGAGAATCGACAATTTTGATCTACTCCAAAAAGAAATTATTGTTGAGAGGCTATAAATAAATCACAAGGACAACAACAATAACGTAATAGCTGGAGTTGAAATAACCTTGAAAGATTAAAATACAAATATGTCCGATGTCCCCTACGGCAAAAAAAAATCACCAATTAGGCATAGCGTATGTTTAATAATGAATTGACTTTTTTTTGTCGGGTTTCGGTGAGGAATTTGAATCAATTGAATTGATGTGTGAACTTATTCTTAGCAAGTTTTATTATTTCAACGTGGATTTTGAAGCACATTTGTTTTCTTCTGTCTTAATTCTGATATTTAAATTTAAATGTGACCTGCTCGTATTGTGAAAGTAATTTTCTTGGTGACCTTTTAATCGTCCCCACTCATATCATATCTCTTAGAAGGGTTACTTTGCACGTTAAGGTAATGCGGTAAGCACTGTTAAAATCGTTCGTGATGCTGCTTAATTCTGGAAAATCGAAAAGCTTCTAACATTTCTAAAAGTTGATGCATTTGGCCTTGTGATTTGAAATGAAATAATTCATGTCAGTTTTTGGAATTAATAAGTCCCGTCGAAGAAATGCGATTGAGTAGGAAATCCGGCGTTGCTATTATACTGTCTGTTAGAAGTGCCAACTTATGAGCTCTTCGCTCATTTCATCGCGTGCATAATTTACTTGCAGCAAAGGGGAACGCTACTGAATGGTTCTAATAATTTCGTATAATAATAGCACAATTGCTGGTACTCTTTACTCAAAGCTAGAGCACTGCGCTGTCGTTCAACCGTTGCAATTTCCAGATAATGCACTCGTTTAACGGTTTAACTATGAGCGAAGGGAACATTTCGTCTACGTTGAAGTAGTTAATGGAAGCGATATTCTAGTCAAGTTTTGCTGGCTTCAGCATTAAGTGCTTAAGAATCCTTTGGTCCGACGACGACGGTATTCGTATATATTTATGTAAATTGATTTAGTACAGAATATCCTGACAAATTTCAATCGTACAAGTTTTTTAAGTGAAAATGTGATCAAAATAATTTGTTAGTGGAATTCTTACTTCAACTAATGTTTATTTATATTTCACAGATCCCAGAAAAGCGCCAAACCTTGCCGAATAATCGGAAACCGACTGCTGTTCCTATTTTGGTTGTTATAATTTCCGTCCGAGCTGACTCACTGACTAAAAATGGGCGATCACAGTCATCACGGTCATGATCATGGATCCCATGACCATGCAGCAATGAATACGACGCTCAACACTACGACCGCAGTACCCAGCCATCACCACGATGAAATCGTGCTTGATGACGTTGGCCAAGATGCCCACGGCAGTCATCCACATGGAAGCATGATGCATGTAAGACAATAATATCGAATTCTAAATCATCGCAATTTCAAATTATACTTTTGAAGAATATCAGAATTTCCAGTCTCAAGCCGAAAAGCGGGATCAAATGTCTGAGTCTTTTCAGAAATATGTGAATTCGCCCTGTTGATTAACGTAAATATTCTAAATATTTGACGACATTTTAGGCTTGACAGCCTAGGATTTAGTGTAGATTTAAATTGAAGAGAATTTAACTACGATTCGAGAACAAGGCAATTAAATGGTCTTGGATTTGTGTTGCTCGGGAGACACAAACCTCTCAGGCAGTACTGCAAATAGCGAAGTATGAAGAACAAGCTACACACAAAGCCTCTGGCACATATTAGAAATTTAAGAAGTAATAGTAGTGGCTAGAATTAAAGTAGAGTGCTTTAAAACAATGATGGAAGGCATGCCCAAAGGCGGTGTAAGATTATTCGTGTTGCATCGTACAAATTAAATATTGTTCCGTATTGGAACGTCAAGTTACTATTGGTGATCCATTTTTTAATTATCATATTATTTTATTCCATAGATGTACTTTCATGGCGGCGTGTCCGAATATATTCTCTTTGAAATCTGGAAGACTTCTGAAGTTGGTGGCCTCTTTGGGTCAATGGTGGCAATTTTCTTGCTTGCCTTCTTGTACGAGGCTTTAAAATTTTACCGAGAACATCTGTATCGTCACTCCTTCAGGACCATTCAGTACAACACTGTTACAGTTCCTGTGGAAAATGGAGGCAGCGTAAAAGAAACTCAGAAAACTGTGCAGTAAGCTTCATATGGCACAATTTAGTAGTAGTTTTATTTGCTTTGCAAACCATTAATGGCTTAAATTTATCCTACACCTGCTTTGCTTAGATTCACTACACAGACCATGTCTGTGAGTGTTGATCCTAATTTTCAAGCACCTGAGATCACACCCATTTTTATCACGAAAGATAATTGTCACTGTCCCACCATCAATGTGGAAGAGAGATTTGGAGCCGAACCTGAAGTTCTGGTCTCTGCTTGCAACAGTGACAAAAATATGACGATGAGTCCGTCACGATCAAGTTATTCTAGAGCTCCTGTTATCCAACAATCCTACAAGTATTCTTTGAAATCCTAACCATACGTCCTCTTCCTGTTTATGAAACTGGAATTGTTGCACTGTCGAAATGAGTTTGAAGGAATTCTAATATGATTTCTTTGAATTGTTTTCAGAGTAAAGATGTTGAGTTTGATGCATGTTTGGCAAACTGTTCTCCATGTACTCCAAGTGATCATATCCTATTTTCTTATGCTAATCTTTATGACCTACAACTATTGGCTGTGTTTTGCTGTCATACTTGGTGCTGGATCTGGCTACTTTTTCTTCGGTTGGAAAAAGTCATTAGTTGTAGATATCACGGAGCATTGCCATTGACTAAAAACTACTCGTGACTGCAAACAGGGATCAACTTTAATTGGAGCTGAATCAATTCTCTAGAGTAAATAAATTAGTACACGTTATCAAGAAAATGCTGAATTTTTGTGTGGGTTTCTTCGGGTGTTCAAAGTATTGAGAATTCGTACTTGTTTGCATTGTATTATTGATAGCAAAATATTTCAATCTTAAGAGTCGAAAATTGGTAGAGTGCAGTGTGTGTGTGTCCTACCGAAGTCATAATCTTTTTGTATCACTACAAGGCAAGGGAGACTCATCACGTGAGCAGGACTTTCATGTGGATCTTAGAAAAGTGGAAAAACTTTGAGATATTATAATTTTTGACCTTCTGAATTGACGTGTCCACTAAAAGCCCTGAATATGTGTAAGGTTTAATTTCATTTGAAACAAAATACGCAAGTTTTGTGAATTGCATGTTCATGGAGGAAGGTGGGCTTAGCTGCTCCTGTGCTCATGTGATAAGTTTACCTTGCATTATTTTCAAAACAATCACTTTGAATTAGTTAATGATGTTACAAGAATGTGAATGTGATAAAGCATCAAATGCTGGCCTGTTTTCTGAGAATAAGCGTTATGTGAATGAATAAATATGCTTTAGTCGAAACCAAATGTGAATATTGTGTGCTGCACGCTAAGCTAGTTCTAAGTAAATAGCATTAAAAATTGCTCTGACATCTTGGGTATATTTTTTCGAGTTTTTATTTATAAATGTAAAATTCAGGCTGACTTTTGCTAATTTGGTAATCATTTTACAGGAATGTATTGCACAATCAAGTTCAAACGTTCCTTGCTTTTCAATTCTTGTCAGGCACCCGGGGCAAGTCCAACCAACTTCGATTTCTAGGCGTGTCCCATTGTCCAGTCCGAACATTGTACACTAATTGTTCAGCCTGTTCTTCCGGAGTTGAGATTGGAGATTTTTTTGGCCGTTTTCTTTCCTTTGGTTTAAACCATCCGGACACTTTTTTCTTCAATCTGGTCGTTGCCGAGTTTATGGTTGATATTTTATTAGACATCCAAAACCGCACTTCAGCAAAAGCGTTTTCGAACATATTGGAAGGCAGTGGCAATCCCAGCCTTCGGGCGTGTGCCCTGTGCCTCAAGTATCGAATACTGCTTTCTTTTTCAAAGAATCGTCTGTTTCTGCCGTGTACCGGCATTTCAATTGATCGTAAATCGATCGGATTGATCCGGTGATGGTGATGGCTAAATAAAGGTCTGTGAATTCGATCGTTGCGACAAGCCAGAATCTTATGTTTGAGCTCTTCCTCCAAATCATAACCATACCATTGTTTATGTCTGAGACGCAAGGTCTCTGACCAATGGCACGATTCGTCTGTGCAACATGTGGAGGAAGATGAGGTCATTTCTAGTAATTTTGGAAAAGTAGTAAGATTACATTCTGATGTTAAGGTGGAATTTTCAGCTGTTATTGAAGAATATGGGGCTTCGGTTTCCTGGATTGTTTTCTTTGGTGCAGCAACGGTGTTCATCATTTTTGTGAGTTCTTCCCAAGTGGTCTTGAGTGGAGCATGCTCGATTTTTTGCGGTTTAATTTCGGGTTTGGAGATTTCGGAAGAAATTTTAGCCTGGTTTTGATTTTCGAACTTTGTTGGTAAAGGCAAATTGCGTTTCGCAAAAGTTGAAGAAGCTAATATTCTTTTGAGTTGTAATTTTGCAATGTTACCTAATAGGAGTTGGTTGTGACGTGTGATGTTGGCAGATATTTCTGCCTGAGTCAGTTTACGTTTGACGCCTGCCAATGTTTCAGCTTTCTTAGAGTTTACAGCGGTAGTGGCACAATCGGATACTTCGCTTGAAGCATTAGTTTTTGCTGTCTCCTTAAAATTGATGGCGGTAGCGAAACTATCGAACAATAATTCACTGAAAGCCTCAGAATCGGTTGACTCTTTAGAATTGCCTTGGACAGGATTAGCAGTGATAGAATCGAATGGTTCACTGAAAGCTTTGGTATCAGTTGGTTCCTTGCAATTGCTTGCAGTAGCAGAATCTTGGCTTAAAGTCTCGGTTTGGATTGGCTGCTTGGAGTTGTCTGATATCGTTGAACAATCTTTAACTAAATTATTTTGATTCTTGTCTTCATCGTGTTCAGTGCATTCTACCTCTTTTTGAAGTCGAAGACGAGTGTTTGAAAGTTTAATCGGATTTCTCAAATTTCGCATTCTGCCTTTCATGCGTACTTTTTCGTACAATCTGTTCAATGATTCTTTGTGTGCAGCTTCATCTTCAGAATCCCTTTGTTTACGATTTCGAGTATCTTTCTTTTTTTGGAGTACGTCTTCCATTTTTGGTACGCAGTGCACACCCACTTCTACTGGAAAGTACGCTCGGGCCAACAAATTATGCAGTTGTCCGACGTAGTTCTGAAGTTAAAGTACTTTGAAAACGTACCAGGAAATTCTGATTGACAAATAAATCAAATGAGCCAGGCTCGTACTATCAAGTTCTGGGACTTGCCCAAAATTTAAAAAAAATCTCGCTAGACATTTCAGTCTTAGGAAATATACATGGACATCTTAATTTAGTTCTGGGGCCAAAGGCTTATAAACACAAAGATAAAGATGTTTAAATGCGGTTTAATTTTTGTTTTTGCTGCTAACCGTTTTGTTGTGTCTGATTGTTATGGCAGTACTTCAATTCTATAAATAGCAAAAAGTTTTTCACTACTTAAAAATTTCACGAAATGTGTGGAAACAAGTTGAGTGAATGTGAATTCTTAATTAGGCAATACTCAATTCGATTAAGTTTTTTGGTGGAACTAATATTGCGAAGGTGGACTACCATTTTGACCGAACCCCTAGCCGGAGCCAAATAATCAAAATAGGACAACCAGAGAATAGAGAATCAGACCTCTTTCCTGGCAAATGTTGCAAATTGCAAAATAATTTATGTTTACGGAAATGACAAATTGATTTAGCCAAGGAACTATTGTGTATTAAATGGCCGTAATTGTATTTTAATGAAAACACTGGCGATACACCATCACACGAATGAAACAAAATAAACTTTGTTTATTTCATTTGAACAATTGTTCCTTCTTTTTTAAAATTTCATAAACCCAGCTCTAGCTCTAACCGTGCACACCAGCTGCAACTTGCATGGGAGTTGTTTGTTCTGCTAAAACTTGACACATTCTGCACCCAACTGTGGATTAAACAATTTAGCAATTTATTTGACAAACGAACGATATATTTTTTAAATTAAGGAAATCTACTTAATCCATTCCATCTGCAAGAACTATTTTGAAAAAAAAGCTACCCATATAATAAGTGTGTCAGTTTGAACCAAGCCAAATGAAAAGTCAAACACAAAAACTCACGAAGCTCAGGAAAAGTAGTCAATCAGTCATAATTATGTTAAATTAAGATGCAAAATTTTCAATGCAAATTAAAGCTCGTCAGGACAGGAATATTTAAAAAACGAATTAAAGCCTTAAGTAACATTAGAATAGAATAAATAAATTCAAAAAATTGCCTGAATTTCTTTTAGCCTGGAGTATATCAGTGATATATTGGCAAGGACATTGTTGCCTTGGACAGTGCAAAGGACTTGAATCTGCTGATGTGGCCAATTCTCGCATGTAATCTTTGGCCCAACGTTGCAAATAGCGTAGTAACAGCGCATCACTCTGTGCCAGAGGTTTAGACATCATTAATAATTACTACTTTTTTTAACCTGACAGCTACAACAATTTGAGTTAAATAAATAGACTCTCATTCTACAACGCTGGGCCTGCCTAAGCACTCATTCTATAATGGTATGCATGGAAATGGACGGTTCTATTGCACTGTAAAAGCATATGTAACTAAAATCGGTTAATTATTCCAAGCCAAGCCAATCTAGTTAACTAATAATTCGTGAAAACTTTGGAAAATTGACATTGTGATTTTGGTATTGTTGCGGCTGCGGCTGTGGAATGATTCTACTTTGGTTTTCTTCACTGGTTTAGTTGATTCTTAGTTTGTGTGCTGTTGTTGAGGGCAGCAAGGGAGCCACCAAGAGGCGGAATTGCTGCTCTGACTGACTGGTTTGTGTCTTAAATATTCTTCGACATACTGACAAGGACACAAGGCGGAAGTCAAGTGTCGCTGAGCCGTAGGATTCTCACTTCCTTCACCGACTGTCCAATCTAGTCTTCGCCTAAGAAAATCTTTGGCCCAGCGTTGCACATATCGTAAAAACAATCGCTCTCCTCTCTACACCACCACCAATACAGATTAGATTCTACAATTTGTACATTACTTGAACTACATTAAGTACGATGAAAAAAGTGGAGAAAGCGTACCTGTTTCTGTGGAATTCTGGTAATATTCTGAGAGCCTGTTATCACAATTTCAACGTCACTTGCATCCAAATGCCGTTGTACTCTTTGACGATCGCCTGCACTGTCCAGGACTTGATCCAAGCGTTTCTAATAAAAACACATGTTCAGTTTGCATAAAATTACAAGCAAGCAAGCTATACAATTTCTGCAATATTTTGACAAAAAATTGCCTCCTTGCAAAAATAGTATGAAGCTACTATCGAACACTTACTATGCATTCAGTTGGATCAAAGTAGATGAAGCAAAGGTGGACTTTGTGGCAAGATATTCTACCACGATCATCCAAACCAAGAATAAGCTTGTGCTTGATTAGGAGCTTATTCACGCGTCCCAAACATCTCTCCAGTCCTTGATTTATCTGAGTCATAAAAATTGTTAAAATTTCTTAGCTGTGAGTTCCAAATTCGATGTTTTAATTCTTGCCTAGAGAGCATCAAAAGCTAGTGAATTATCAATTGTACCTTAATTTTGATGTACATGCAAAGGAACACTGCAGCTGCGTTTATGATGAGCCATGATATTCCAAGTGCAAAGAGACCTATTCCCACGACTCCAGAGAAAAGAATTATGAGCAGAATAAGGAACGCTGTGCTCAGCCAAGCCGCAAGTAATCGCTGAAATTATAAATAAAAATCAAATCAGAAATGTAAAACCAGCGAAGTTTTAGTTAACACCAATTACTTTATTTACCTTATAGCAAATCGTGTAGGAATTGAAACGAAAATCTGAAGTCAACAATTCCATTGCATGGACGAACTCTTCAACAGTTAGCGTCAGACCCGGAACCATAAGTTCCTCAGGTACAAGTTCTGGACGGAACTATTTTTACCGTATGAAATTATTATAAGAGACATATGCGTATCGCGAAATTTTTCCCCTTACCGCAGCAGGTGTAATCCATGGCCACTTGGTATTCACTGGTAGTATTGAAACGATAACGTCCCCATTTGCTGCAATATCAATAAATTATGAATTTGCAATGTTGGAATTTTTATTTGAATTTTTTTTCTCGCCAAAGTTTGCTTTGCGAATTTTGCAATACGTAATATTCTTACTGAATCCGGTATTTGTTCGCCTCGAAGTTCCATTCCGCCCACTAGCTCCTCCATCCGAACTCAAACCTTCCGAATTTCTCAACTCAATATTCTGAAGATTGGCAATATTTACAAAAGTAGGGTTATCATTAGAGCGATTTCCATACGAAGAATTATTTCTTGTACCAGTCGAACTGACTGGTTTGGACGGAGATTGAATTTGAACTGAAGGTACAATTGCTACCGCTACGGACGGCTCAATTATCGCCGGTGAAGTTGTAGTAGGATGACTTGAAGTGGCTGACTCAGAATTAACCAAATTATTCCCTACTACTTCAGTTGGCTCTCTTATCTCGGAATTATCTTGGACATTATCAGTCTCTTCACCAAATTTAACCCATTTTTTAGGATCTGGATTATTTTCTGATTCTCCTGGCTCAAGTTTTCTTTCCATTTTTTATTTTTAGTTTCGGACGGACCGGACTGGACTGAAAACCACACCTTTGAGCAAATTCGGATAAGGACTGTCAGAGGTTTGGTTGGACGGATATATATATGTATTTACTAACGACAAACACCTGAAGAAGTCCATTTCATGCATGCTACATAATATTACATACACATCACAATCCTATTGTAGAAGAAAAGAAGTCCTCCCATTGAATCCATTCCACCTGTTCATTAGTCCAGGTCCACTAGTAGAAGTTTGTGAGCGAAGTATCTATATTTCCCCTGACTTGAGCCTGGTAAAAAACACGTCACCCCTCTCAGTCCAAATTTTATGTGCTTAGCTCGAGTCTCACAGGTTGGATTGGATTGGAATCCCAGTCAGTCAGTCGGTCTAAGCATATTATTACAAAACAAGCTTTTGTCCATTCAGGAATTCCTCTACTGCGTCCTGTCCTGATGTTAATGTAAACACTGCTGTGGAAAAATTTCTGTAAATTTCGGAGGGGGTTTTGCAAAATTATTTTATTGTCTCTGGAAACCATGTACAATGTATTCTTTACGATCTGGAAAGAATATCGCCAAAAACATTTCTGACGGAATCGGGAGAGGGGTGCAAAATGTAATGAGTTTCAAACATTAAACTCATTGATCACCGCACCGGTGATTCAAAATGTTCGACCCTGGCATATAACTGAGATGATACAGCAGTCAAGCTAATTTTAAGACACATTATAATTTAGGCAAGAATAACACAAGTTACTACAAATGGAAATGTTAGCTGTAATGATTTCATTGCGGATGAAGAATATTGGACAACCTGCATAAATAGTAACTGTGGCTGTCATTCCGTGTCAAACACACATAACGAGGATATTGCAGAGGAAGCATACAATGGAGCGCCATTTTAAATTACACTGTCGTGTCAGCAGAACTAGTTTAGTGAATCAAGGACTGCTTCGTTCTTTATTTATTTGCCTTTGTTGCATAGGTTGTGAGCATGAGTGCGCAGATTAAATCGAAGAATCAATTTTGGAAGAAAATGCTGCTTGTACTCTTCACATTCGGACTAACACTCCGAACTGTCCCAACCACTACCCCAACTATTATTTTCGACAGTAGGTAGACATGGAACATTTAATCACTACGTAAATATGACAGCTTCAGAAATTTGCGGTGAACAAAATAACAATATCCGCGGAGGTTTATGTTTTAGGGCAAGCAATTTTATAAATTGATCGATTCGGAATTCGAATG
>JAQGCM010001924.1:0-12936 GCA_034699705.1 Hymenaphorura dentifera
AAGCTTCATCCCTCCAAAGCAGCGTAAGATTATGTTTCCAGCTAAACATTTTGCAATTTGATGAACCATACCTGATATTGATAACTACTGGAGTTTAGATAAATTCTAAAGATAAGGAATTTCTTAGATTTTGAATTGATGCGTTTTGCCATTTGAATTATTTTTAGTAAAAGCACATATTGTAGATTATCTGAAGTTAGTCCGTTCCTTAGTCCGTGAATTATGTTTGAAAGGCATTTGTAATCTGATTTTAGAAAACAACACTCAACTTATGACTGAGGAAGCTGCAGAATGTCAACGAACACTTTTCGGATGGGTCGCTTTTGGCTCAACCCCGACACCTCCATCAACACCTTTTACTCCAGGTCAAATTCCTTTGCAATTTTGTCGAAGCGGCTCACGATTAGGAAAATTCTCCACTGTTTCTGATCCAGAGATATCTAACAACGTGACCATTCCAATTTTGGCAGAAGTTCATAACTACAACAACAAAGGAACCCAGACTATGAGGAAAGCGGTGGATTTTGACAATAATTTGGAGGTTAGGTACGACGCTGAAGCCCAAGCTCAGACTATTCAGTTTTCTTCCGCAGACGACTACGTCGTACACGAAGTGGTTGAAAATATTGTCGATTCTGTCCAAACCATCGATGACGAATTAGCGATATCTGAAGAAGTTTACAAAGTTCGCGAATCCGCGATATCTGAAGAAGTTTACAAAGTTGGCGAATCCGCGATATATGAAGAAGTTCTCAAAGTTGTTCCGTCGGTTGTGCAATCGCAAAGAATCGACAGAACGAGTCTGGGAACGGTAGGAAGAACAATGTGTTCGGATGTTTTTGCAGCGTCAGAAGCTAGCGTCATTTTGATCAACACAGTTTTCAAAGATATTGTGCATGAATCCAACGTTCCTGAATCTCTAAATTTGTGTCCAAAATTTAAAAACTTTATTACATCTTCAAACGAAATGGAAGCATTGGAAAAGGCAGCCGCTATTTATGCTTCTGCGGCTGACAGAATCTACGAATATCTCCAATCTGTAAAAGATAGCCAAACTCCATTGAAGAGTCAAAGTACAGTTAATCCGAATTTGAAGCACCGGTTGAGCGGTCCTAAAATAATTTCAACCTCTGAAATTGAAGAAATTGAGACCAGAGAGGCTGCTCGCAAAAGGGTAGAAATTGACCTTGATTGCTCACCGAAGGGTTCAACTCTTGAAGAAGAAGTATTTGAACTCGGAAGACAAGTTTCCAAGTAATTTCTTTTCAAATTTTTATTAAAACTTTCATTACAAGCATTTAAAAACGTTCAAAATGACTTAATTGCAGTGTTTCCAACGTTTGGAGTTTCGCACCCGAATTGAGACCTGAAAAATTCGAGTTGTCTCTAACCTCCAGGCCGGGAATTCTATTGGAAACAATCGATTGCAACAATTGGCAATATTCAATATCCTATACTGGTGGAGTCGACAGAATTAATTTGTTGAGCACCGCAACTCGTGAGAAATCAGAGCCAGTCGTTTTAAATCCACAATGCCTTTTCGAAATGGTTGATCGAAATTCATCATTTGCTTGTGGACGGCTAACCACTTCTAAATTCTATCTTCTCAAAGTTTGTGACAAATTTGGCAATTTAGTTCAAGACTATCTGATAGGAAAGTATTCCAAGCCAACTCCAAAATATACTGCCAAATTGATTGCCAAGTTCCGAAGCCAGAACGTTTTCTCTGGAGTCATTTTTCAAATCTCAGTTGCATTTTTGTCAGTTTGCAAAAAAATCCTAAACTCGATTGAGAAAGCAATGAAAATTGACGACATATTGAGATGCCCAAGACTTCCAGGTTTCAAGTTTGATGATGGCCCTTCTTCGGCTAAATTTTTTGATGCACCGAGAGCAGTAGTGCCAATGAAAGAAGCAATTCAAGACTTGTCTGTCTGTATGAACGAGATTGATTCAATTTTGAGTTGTGGTCAAAATTCTTTGGTCTCAATTGGCGCTGGAGTAAAAGTTAAGAAACGATTTAGGAATACAATTCAGGTGATGTGTGATGCAGTGAAACAGTTGGAATTTGGCCATGACATTGATTTTGGAACTGTAATGATGGCCCTGACTTGCAATGTGGCTGTGATTCAATCTTTGAGTGACGTTTTGCCCACAGTAGATGTGGATCTTCGATCAAGAATTTTATGTAGTTTGGGACATCTCCATTTTGGTGCAGGGGAAGTTGCAAGACTAACCAAACGAATAAGTCTTCTTTCATCATTCGTTGCTGGAAAAACTTTTGGCAAATTGAGCAAACATAATCAAATTCAATCAGCCAAGAAAAAATTGAAAAAGCAAAAGAAAGACCTGAGCAAGGACAAAGCAGACAAAACAAAGAAGAACATTGGCACGACGAAAACAATTGAAAGAATTGTACAACACCGGAAGGAAGAGGAATCAAGGAGAATGCAAGAAGTTAACGAACAGCTGGCAAGACAAGGGCATAATTAGATCACAATTTGTTTGTCATATTTGTCGTACACGTCTTTCGTGTAATTAAATTCGTAAAATTTTGTACTATGAATGAATTTGGTTCGTTTCCATACAACATTTTCTGAGATTTGGCAAATATATTAAAATAACATTAGTTTAGTTGGCATTCAGTTTCCAAATGTTTCCACGGTTTCTTTCAAAAGCGCTAACAAACAAGGTCACATATTTGTTGACCTGCAAACACATTTAAAAAAAAATGCTAAAGAAAACTCACAAAACAAAACAAAAGTAGGTTGGACAAGTTTATGACAAGACAAAAGTCAAGTCCAAAATGTCCAAGCACAAGAAGTTACCCCCTTCAAGAAAATCGTCTTCGAACCTGCCACCCGGCTCCAGCAAATTTTTACGCAAACTGAACACCGAAACTGATGTACAAGAACTTCGTCTACAGGGTGAAACTTTCATGTCCGACTCTAATCGTGTACGAAATGAACTCCGGAAAGCAGCTGCTCTAAACGTTCCAAAAAATGTTTATAATGGGTTGGAAGAGGATATCAGGTTTGCAAATTTGAAAATTAAGTTTGGTTTCAATTATTGGGTGAAATATTGCAATAATTTCTATACGTTTAGGTTGGTTCCTCCAAGTTTTAGCGTTCAGAAGCCATTGCCTAGAAAATCAAAACCAGCAGAGGAATTTGACAAAGTATATCGTGAAGAACTTCGAAATATTTTTAAAAATAAACCAAAACAGGACACAACTTATGCTGGGCTGCTTCAAAGGAGAATCCAAGGGCAAAGACAAGACTGGAAATCGTTCCAAAATCTTGCTACGTCAAATTCAAAAACTGATCTTAGGAGCCGAAGTCTTGATCTTGGCGCAGTGAGCAGGGAATCGCGCTACCGCAATCTTAAACAAGCTGAAGAAACTGCATATAAAGATACCAAGGAAGTTGTGAACGACAAACTTGCAGAAATCTCTCGCCAATTTCGCGAGTCTTTGAAACTAAGCTCTGAACCAAAAAATTTCATCAAAGTCCCGAAACATTCTTCTGTGGACTTGGATGAAATCACCAAGAAAAATAAGGCATTTCGCAAAGCTAAGGCTACAGTGGAATCTCTCAAGTCGGACTGGGACAATTTTGTAGATTCTCGTGAAACAGTTGTGACGTTTACTGATGAAACTGGTGAAAATGAAAATGTTGAAAAGGTTGAAAAAAAGGTATTTGCTTTGCACTGAGAATACACAAAATTTAACTGTTTAATTATTGCAAAAAAAGTAATCTAAAAAATTGCAAAGGATAACGTCATCATAAGCAAACCGTTGAAAACTCGAAAATCATCTTTAAAATCAAGCTCAACTTCCAAGCGACCTGATCAAACTGACAGCAATTTGGATTTTGCCGGAATTGTGAAATTCCGCTCTCTGTTAGAAGCTAACAGTTCTGAGCTCTTTGCAAACAAAGTCAAAAAAGGAGGTTTGGAAAGTTTGGACGATCATCGGAGAAATGTTGACCCACAATACCCACACCAATCAATGGGGAAAATGATAGGTCCACCAAAAAATTTAGATTTGTACCAGGCTGCTAGGCAAATCATTAAAGGCAAGAAAGATCGCGAGTTACGTTTCGAAATGGATTCCTCTGGAAGAGGATCCGTCGCTCCTCAATCCAAGGGAATGCCACAGAAAGTCATGAAAGGTTCCAGCGATGCCCAAACTTGGCCAAGTGGTCAGGAAGCTTACTCGAAAATCTCTCCAGAACATATCCAGCAAAAACTTGGGCATTCGGTGAAATCAATGGAAGACGCCGCTAAATTGGCCAACGCTCTCGGATCTTTAATGACTCGTGTGGCAGCCTCGCGTAAGTATTGCTGATCGGAAAATATACTTGTCGAAAACGTTTCTGAAAATTTTTATATTTTCAAGGAATGGAAGGCGGCGATAGTCAACCAAAAATGCCTGGAACAGCATATAATTTTCCTAGTAATCGCGTCCAATCAGGAATGTCGACAATGACAATGACCGAGGACCTGAGCGTTGGGACAGAAAACGGAACCGGAACCAGAGTAGAAATTCAAACTCAGACTGAAACACCGTCATATTATTCACTGAAGCCTCCAGTCCCTGAAATCATCTTTAAAAAGGACATGAGCCAAGTTGATCAGACTAAATTGGAAGAATTGAGGGCAAAGAAAAGAGACTGGGATGCACACGCAGCTCAGTTGTGGAGAGAGACAAGCAATAATTGATTAATTCGGTGCATGCATGCAAGCAAACTAAACTGCAACTTCTACCCGATCAATGAAACTCAATACACATTAAAACTATGCACATTGTCTTGGGACTAGCAAGAAAAATTAATTGCGTCTTGTCATAAATAAGTGCAAGGCAAATAATAAATGTCATTCTTTTCTGAGACAATAAGTATCAAGCAGCAAGTTCACAGCGTTCACTGCGTCATCAATTACTTCGTTAAGGAAATCTATAAAAGGGTGCATGTGTGGGCCGGATATTAAATGTCTTCGAAATAATGACTAATTCATCAATGAAGATAGAACCAGCCACCAGTAGACTTTTCAATGCATTAAAACTGGAAACGGATCCCGAACTATCCGGTTTGCAATAATTTCGATCTTGCAAAAACCCAAATGGTAATGATTCGTAGTTAATAATAGATTATTGTGCTCAAAATCTTAAAAGCTGACGTAAGAAATGCAAAGAATCAATTCGGAGCAAGTTTGCACTGCTACCGGCTAAAACCCCCTTGCAAAATTGACTAGGAAGGAGTAGCAGCAATGTCATTTTCATTCCTTATTATTGAGTCGGTCAAATTGACTGATGCAAGCGCAAATATTGAAGTGCAATTAAGAATTTAGTAGACTTTAGGTCTCTGCTGGGTTTGGCTAAATGATGGGTCACGTCCTCACGTCAAACCGTAACGGTTGCGAATATTCGCATCGTAGAGCTCGAGAGACTACTTTGTCGATAACTACGATTACGTCAAGCCGCTGGTGGATTTCGGATTACCTCAAATCGTTTCGTATTAATGAGCCGAGCTGATGTCTGAACAAAAACCGCATAGCTCAAACCGAACTCAACTCAAGTCAGTCAGAGTCAGAACAAAAGAATTACGTAACAGAAAAATCCAATAAAGACTTTTGCGAGTAACAGAGTTGATTCAATGGGGACAAGACATGACTTGGAATTTGAGATGGACTTAATGAAGACGAAACAACCTGACTGAAAGAATATTTCTTTCCCATTATGCATTGCAATATTATAGATCGACGAAAGTCTACTTGGCTCAATATTTTCTCCGTTTTTGTTTGACATTTTTCCATATATAAAACCTTGCAAAGCACAAAGTTTTCCTTATTCTTGAGCTTGAGCAAACCAAAACCAATCCATCAATCCTATTCGACTTTTCGTCCTTTCGATACTATCGATAATATTCTGGCCTCTCAATCTTCTTGGCTCACTTCGCTTTTAAGATTTCTTCCGTCCACGGGTTGTTAGTTGTTGGCAAATTCGAACATTTATACACATAGCAAAAAATTCGGCACTAGCGATTATCAAATATCGAGAAAATACCAGCCTGAGAACTTGGAATTTACGTGCAAAATTACACAATTATTCGTCGAAGCTGAAGGTGAAAGTTCAACAACAAGCCTACCAAACCTTCCTGTCCTGACTATTACTTTCTCCGATAATTGAAGTTTCGTCGGTGATTCAGTTGTGTGTTTTTTGTGACGCCTTTTTCTATTCGATTCGAGTTAGGGCCTGGGTAAATTATAATACATTAATGATCTCTCGTCTCGCTCGCTTTGTCAATGCCAAGTTCGATCCAAATTCGGCACGCGTCCTTCGTTCAAGTATTTGTTTTGAAAGCTGCTAGTGGTACTTCTACTCTCCGGACAATTTCGGGTTTCGACTATATCCTACTTTACGGCGGTAGTATCTTCGGATCATCTTGATGTGTTCGAAAACACGGGAAAATATTACTACCGATAATTTCATTAATAAAAATTAGAGGAAAAACAGCTCGAGCTTTTGTGAAAGCGAGGATATTCGATCCTAGCCCCAATAATCCTGCCAGAATCGAAAGACTAATTAGTTACAGACTTTACAATAGCAGTGAGGGTTCGTAATAATAGCTCTCTTCTCATTCAATTATAACTACTACTACAACCAGCACGCAATAAGCGCCCACGATGGCGTTTCGTGCCAAAAAACATTTGCTGAAAACAAATGAGTCCTTAATTCCAATTAGACATATTCCAACGACTGAACAGATGCCAACGACGCCTACTTCCTTAGCTCGACTCATGAGATCGACCAAAAGCAGTCAAAATAAGGAAAAGCAGCAACAGTTGACTTCGGGTGGCAATGGAAGCGGTAGTCCAGCGTCGAGAATTACAACAAAGACTTCTGCCAAACTAGAAGCATTCACTGCATCCTTACAAAATCGAGCTAATAAGAAACAAACTTCTAAAAAGCAGCCAAAAATGAATTTGAGTCCAATTTTGATCACCATTTCGAATGCCGAGTCGGACACAGCAGTGGCAAACAATCGAGAAGTTGCTGCTGCAAAAGAATGTGCCAAAGAAAGAGATCTGACAAGAATCATGGGTAATTTTATTTCAAGCACGGGCAGTGGAAATGATTCGCCTGGAGCCAGTGACGAGTCTTCCGCACGACTAAGCAAATATCATGCCAGTAGTGAAGTGGAGAAAAGTTTTCAAAAGTCGAAATCGGAAAACCAGACTTGTGTCGATTTTGGCATTGCAGATTATTTGTGTGATTCCAAGTCTGACGATGACGATGAGGTAATCTAATTTTGATCAAACCGAATTTTGAAGGCATTTTTTAGACTCGACGCAATGAAATGTTGGCTTCCGTCACATTTTTTTGAAATGTGAATTAAAATTAATGTATTATAATAAAGTTGTTGGATATTTGTAGTTTGCTATCAATTTTTTCGGTCGGAAAATTCCACGTGGAAAGTTTCACTGCACCAGATTTTTTCGTTCACGCGAAATCTAAGCGAAACGAAGTATTTCGTTCATGTTTCGCATAGCAGTACGCAGTTTATGAACGCGAGAACCGCAAACGAAATTTCATAATTTAATAATAATTTGAATAACAAATTACGTTGCTACAACAACCAGGTAAAGTTTTGCTTGGTTGATTGGGAATTTCGCTTGAGCTGAGCGAAAAGAACGACATCGATTTCGCGCATGTCCGCAGCAATTTTTCGCTCAAGCGAAACGAAAACAAAAATTTTGCTCGACGAATTTTTAACTGCGTACAGGTAAGCGATATCCTGAGCGAAATATTTCGTTTGGTCGGATTCCGTGCGAAAAAGTCGACAGCATTCTTTAATCTCAATTTTTGTCAACCGCAGATAGAAGTGGATATATCGAGTGACACTGACAGCAATTTCATAGCAGCCACACCTCCCAATCAATTCAGTGACTCTGATTTTGAAGGAATCGAACCCATTTCCGTTACACTCGAAACTAGCCTGAATCCCAAAACCATCATTCATAAAATTGAAAATGCGCAGTTGTCCAACAACAAAACTTGGAAACCAGAAATGTCAGCAAGCCAGATGATTCCTAGGAGAAGACCTTTTCGTCGTCAGATCTCACTTCCGCCGACGATTTTTATGAGTCGTTTTTTTGGGAACAATGGGGACAATTCACCTCTGCTGTCACCGAACCAGAGTGAAATGACATTCATTCTCAAGTCTGCAAAACAGGGATGTGGCGGCGGCATTGGAGGGCCGTTCCACTTCCCCAGAGTGGGTCGATTGGAGTCAATATCCTCTGCCGACATGGAATGTGCAGATGTGCTGGCCTGCTGTTGTATAAAGAGTAATTCGAGCTGGTCAATGTCATTTGAGTCAAATGCCGGAAGTGAATTTGAAGACACGTTAGAACATGAAAGTCCGTTCACGTCAGAGATTGAGAAAAAGGCACTTGTGGTCAGAAACATGAGACGGTTAGTTCGGCAAGACACGACAGTCGGAAACTTTGCACCGCCTCACTATCGAAACACTTAAACTAATGGTATCGAATCGGAACACTTAAAACTTAATGACTAAACCATCAAATTATTAGTGCAACGCTAGCTAAACATAAACAAATTTTGGATATCTTTATGTTTACCATTTCATAACATTTATTCAATTTTCATAATCTGCAGTAGTCAAAATTGTATAAATTCGTTATTCATTAAGGCATCTATACAATAAAGTCTATCTTATTCTCAGCTAATAATTCAAAGAAATAAATAAATTTGTGTATTTTGAACCTTTAATCTAAACTATGTACGCAACGTAGTGCTATTCATTTATGTGCAAATGTGTACAATTAAGACACGGCCACACGCAGCCGACCTCGTATTGAACCCAGTGACACAGAACCGGATTGTTTTATTCAATTCACGATTTACGATAAATATGATAAACATTACATTTAAATTACAATGATTAATAATACAACACAAGCACGCACTTGCACCAAGAATAAATCAGGCATGTGCGAATTAAAGCGATTAGACTTTAGTGCAAGTTTTCTAAGGAACTATAGGCGTATATTTAGCAAAAAGAAAAACAGCTTGTTTGTGAGCTAATTATATTTTTATCCCGGGTTCTGAAATTTTGTATTTTGTGATTACAAAACATTTGTTGTAAAAGCCAGTTACTCCACACATTTTGACGTTTATATTCATTCCTACATTCAAATTCAAATTCTAAATATGTAAATACTTGTAACTTGCAATGGGATAGATAGATATGAGTTGAATTAAATAAAATTGGCAATACCTCAAGCTCTAATGGGTGTAGAAATGACTAACATTCAAAATTACGGATCGCACTAAATAATAACAATTCAATAAGTAAGAAAAATTAAAGAACCACGCTCACATGACCCCTCATCACAGTTACAACTACACATGATTCCAACCTTACGATTCAAGCAATATTGTTCAACGTTATGTATTTCTCACACACTGCAAACACGATGGTATTCTAATTAATTGTAATTGTGTTTTAACGAAGTCTAGAATAAATAGTTCCAGATGCAGTACACTTATTACTTACTTATGAAATCTTAGCAAAATCTCAACCGATTCGCCAAGAATAGAATATCTCCTTACATTGCACCGAGCGAAGATTTTTTTTTTCGGTTGGGAAAGTACTGCTTCTCGTCAGTATCAGTATCAGTGGGACTTACATTATTGTTAATAGTTGAATGGGAAATTGATTGGTCTGCATTGTATCTATTCGAATGGAATTGCGTTGTTAGTCTACTTTTACGACGCTGTAGATCTTTCGAACAAACCAGAAGCATGCGAAAAATCCAATAGTTCCTAAAAATATAAAATATCAAAGGTCAAATTTTATATTCTGTCCATCATTAAAAAGTCTAAGCGTTATATTTTAGGAACTTGAAAATAACGTCCGTCCTTACCGGTAAGGAGAAAGAAGAGGAAAACCATAATGAGAGTGTAACCGAAGTAAAGGAAAGTTGAGGCCGCGCCTTCAATGTTCAACTTTGTCACGAAGTAGTGGAGACAGTAGAGGAACAAGTAGAAAGCAGTGAATCCTGATGTCAAGAAACTGCGCCACCACCAACGATAGTCCTGAATCGAACAAACAAATTAGGATTTACATTGGCATTTGGGTTTTATTTTCGGGTTACCATTTCGAAACAAACTGACTGCAGTAATCAGATTAGAATGTCCGCGACCTTACCTCTGAGCATAAGTGGAAATAACACAAAAGAATGGTTGTCTCCGAGCAAGTTATCAAAAGAATGACAAACACCAAGAATAAGAAACCGAACATGTAGTACATGTGACTAGACCTGCAAAGACAAAAAAATAAGTTTTAAGCATTCCTGCTGGAAAACAAGTCTCCGAGAATACAATTATTGCATTTACCAGATTGAATTTAGGATGAAGAAAAGTTGAATGAAGATACAGCCAAAGGGGAGTACCTATAAAAACAAACTTGTATTACATTTGAGAAAACTTACTTAACTTCTACATCACAAATGCTTGCTTCGTCATCAGAATCAATTCCCTTGCATTCAATCCAAAGCCTTTTCTCGTCCGTGTCGTTTTAATATTTATATTCAAAACAAACTAGTTTCTTACCCCGCCCATAATGATTCCAGGAGCCGCTTGAGTGTAAACACTCTGTTCTGGGATTTGGCGAGGAATTTGATTCGTTCGGACTGGGTGCTCGATGACTCGTTTACGGAAACCAAAGTAGGCTCCAACGAAAGTCAAAGGCACAGACACGCCAAACCAAAGTGCCAACAGTGCGATCAATGTAGAAAATGGAATGGCTGCAGAGCTCATATTTGCCCACAAGATCAAGTTCATTACGAAGAATAACCCAAACACAACCCTAAAATGGAAACAAATGCAATTTTCTAATTGAAGATGTATTGATCTAAAATATTTAGTCATCATATTAGGTGTGGACTGACCCAGGGCAGACGATCGAAGTGAGAATAACGTTCGACTTCCATTTCTCGCCACCAAAACTTTTGTAAATCCTTGAGGAAACGTAGCCAGCAGGTGTTCCAAGACAAACGTACAAAACCAGCGCACAAGTCATCAAAGCCCCACGATTTGCAGGGGAAAGAAATCCCAAACAAGCGAATGCTAAGAATATAGTTTGGAATTAATATTTTCACTCAAACAAATGTTCATTGAACGATTTTGAATTCAAACTTTAATCGTCTTTGTAAAATTGTATGCGATCTTTAAATTTTTTATATCTCTGACAAAAATAAGATTCTACTCAGACTCACCCAGCGTAATCACACTCAAGGATAAGACTTGCACTCCTGAGCCCAGAAACACAGAGAGAAGCATTCCTTTCCTGGGAGGACGAAACACATCTCCGTGAACCAACTTCCATCCAAATTCCTCTTGAGCGTCTTCACCCGAATCGATCTTCTTTCGCAGGAGAAATTGAAAACAAAATTCAAGATTAAAATTACTTAGCATATGTAAGGCTAAACTGTACATGATTGCTTTGATCATGAATTTGAATAAATCCATACCTGATTATAGCGAGCAATGTCCTTGTGAAGAGTACGCAGCAGAATCATTGCAACCATGCCTGATAGAAACAGCACAATCACAAGGGAGTTCAGAATTGAGAACCATTGAATATTTGTTTGTGGCGTTGACTCCAATATGTAATCCCAACGAGATGACCATTTCACAGAGTTGTCCAGCTGCAAATTTTCGTATTCAACCATAATAGCCTGTTGTAAACGTTATCACATTTTGGAACATTCTAATTGCGAAACCTACCTGGAATTTCACTGAATAAGTATAAATTATGTTTGTCGTTTCTTTCAATTTCTTAGCAGGCAAGGCCATAGGCTCGTCATCACTGTCGCAATTCAATTTAACCGGATTGTGTTTTATGCTTCTTGGTGTTACTTTCACAGCTGTAAATCAGGAAAACTTCAAATTAAAAAAAGTCTTCAATTTCCCTATTCGTGAGAGATTGCAAATAGCTTACAAATGATACGTCCAGATTCAGGTTCAAATTGATTGGCCCATTCGGTTCCACTTCCACTGTGATATGTAATTGTGAGGTCAACATGGTTGAAAACAAAGAATGTATCCGGCTGTGGGCGTTTGATCAATTCACAGGCATCCTTGGGCATGTTGTCTTTGTCAATGTAGCAACCCATGGGAAAGCCAGTGTTACAGTACTGTTGTTCTTTATCAACCAGATAGCACCATGTCACAGGCATGTTATCTAACAATACGATGACAATATTTAAAAATTAGGCAATAAAATCGTGGACGCATGGCAATTCGCAACCAGACAAAAACCTACCAACGATCCAGTGGTGATGGTAGTTGAGGCTGATTCCATTCTTAAGTATGGCAAGTGCTTGCATCGTATCAGGTTTAGTAGGATCGTAGGTCTTGTCGCAAACTTTCCGACATCTTTCTTCTTTCTTGAAGTGAATCTGGTTACAAAATGGAATGAAATATTTCAAACCCCATAGCAAAATTAAAGTCTAGAAGAGAAGGCTTTGAGTTTTATATACATCGTATGGCGATTGTCGGATTCTCTCGCCGAATACGACTTGTCCAAGATTTTCAACGGGTGAATTCAATTCATCACTAGCCTGGCAGAAGTCAAAGCTGCAAAATATAATATTGATGTAGCAGTGGACAACACAACACAGACTTTTTCGAAAACGTTGGAATTGAAGTTCGAACTTACTAATGGTACTCATATGGAATGACAGAAGATTCTGAGTTGAGACGATTCACGAACAGTAGTATTTTCGACTGGAAGAAACAACATTAGAACAATGCAATATCCTGAGAAGACCCACGGATGAAGAAATACTAAAAATGTCAGTTTTTACTGACTGGGCAAGAAGGGTTATTGCTGTCGTCAGGGCAGA
>JAQGCM010001925.1:0-12931 GCA_034699705.1 Hymenaphorura dentifera
GTCTTGCCTTCGCACTCGCCTTCGCACTCCGCACTCCGCACTCCCGGAGTGCGGAAGGCTGGAAGGGCCTTCCGAGCTATGCTATGCTGCAATATGTGAGTAAAGTGCTCATTTTCATCAAAATCTCAAATGAGTTGATTAATTGATCTTTAAAATTCATATTCTGCAGCAGCAGCAGCCCGATGCGGTGGTGTTCCCTTCCTGTGTTTTCGTTAAAGTCAATTTTTGGTGAGACTTGAAGCGACGCGAGGAAGGTAGAAATGAGGACACATCACCAACACAGACACGGTTGGCGAAGTTACAAAATTAGGGCGGAGTCGATTACCAAAGTTTATTCTAAAATTTTCATGTGATTCACTCGCTAGTCACACAAAGCGACTCGTGGAGTTTTAAAGTTGATGCTGAAAATGTGCTGCCTCGGCTCTTGACGGCGATATTGGTCTTTCTCATGGTATTTTCTTATTCTTGGGTTCTCTGACAATGAGTTGAGATTAAATGCTTTATGCTTTGACACGAAGTCATTTGCTGGCTTCCTCTGGCTTAACCTACTAGTCTGCGTGGCTACACCATTACCTTCTGTCCAACAAGGGAAACTCCACAAGACGTAACGACCTCGTACAATTCTCTGACAAAATTTCTTGAAGATAAGTTGGGCTATTTTTTTCAAAAACAACGATGATCTTGCTCATTTCAAATAATTTAAGAACGAACGACTTGACCAGTAGAAAGAAATATTGTGGAATTCCCTTTGCAATTTTGCAAGGAAATCCACAGAGTCTCTTCTTGCTGGGAAAACACAATTTTAGTACAATTGCTGAAACTATAGGAGTTGTAGCCACTAGTCAGTAGTCAGTATTTCGACAATATTCTTATATGTTATTGTGCAAAACCTCAGATAAATGTTCAAAATATTCACCCAAATCTAATCGAATTAAAAAAAAAGGAGTTGTAGGTCGTACTCTTCCCTTGTTGTTTTCGGTAGGCTAATGATTATTGTAAATTGCAATCACGTTGTAGTTGCAATGTAATATTCAAGTAAATATGGACTTGGAATTTACAAAGATCACAATACGTACTTGCAAGTGTTAGTAGAAAAAATTCTAATTCTACAAATTTGAGTGCTAGCGTCAAGTACGGAATCAAAATCATCTCAATCTCTATTTTATTTTAGTGTATTGTAGTCGGACGGAGTCGCAGCTCCTGCTTGTATTAAGAACTGCTAAAACTAAAGACAACGTACAATGTCGTACATGTGTATGCAATTGCGTGATTGTCAGTGAAAAACTTGAAAGACCTTGCCAATCCCATTTCACACCTCACTCAACCGTAAACTTATCTCTAGTAGTTCTCTACTCATACACTACACTCCTTGCTATCTCTCTTACTTCTTTTTTTTATCATTTTTCTTCCATTTTTGTTGTACTCACACCTCACAACACCTTCCCATTAAATTTCATTCGTGTCCATTTTTATTCTTAGACTTTTCAACACCCATCCATCCATCCGTATCGTAGCGTCGTCGTGGCAGTCGTCGTTCTCATCTCATCATCATCATCATCATTTTGTAGTACTAGTTTTAAGTCTTGTTCTTGTCAGTCGTCCGTCAGACTCAAAACCTTGCCTCGCATTTTAATTTCAACTCAATGTTATAGAAAGTCTATCTCTCATGATGTGCTAGGCCAATGAGCGACGACGACACTACTGACACGACCCAACTTTGCTTTAGAACTTTTTTAATATTACAGTAGTAGCATTCTAGATGGAACGGAATGAGTTGGGCCACGCAACTATGCAAACATGAGTAGCCCTGAGTCTACTAGTACTTTCTTTGAACAATGCTCCGATGTCCTTACGACATTTAGAACAATTTCAGACTTTGGAGTTTGAAACAGAAAAAACTCAATTATGGCTGTCGTCAAATTTTGTAGCCGGATGAAATAGCGTCCCCTTGCGACATTCCGATTGCGGCTGGCGTAGACAAAGCACAGTGGTGCTTTCGCTTTCAAACCAGAAAATATTTTATATGCTTTAAGAAAAGCGATGCAAACTACTACAAACAACTTAAACATGCTTTGGGACCGAGTTAAGGAAACAAATTGCATTTTCTTTCGATGCACGCCTAGCCTGAAATTGTTTGTAAAGGTGGGTCAGGATTATCAACGTTTGTTCAAGTTTCGAAGGACAAAGTGCATATATAGTAAGTATTGAGGAGCAGCAACAGGTGTGCTAATGAAAAGTGTTGGATCATTCCAGAATAGAATTCTCATTGTTTCACACCTATTCCAGAGACGAGGACGACGTGACGAGCGGAATGTTCTCCCTTGTTACTCCAATTTACAAAAGCACAAGTTGCAGTAGTCTTCACCGCTTAAAAATGTAATACCAAAACATAGCCAAAACCACGATTTCCTTCCGAATCTAAAAATTTCTTGAAAACTTCCCGCAAAATTTTCAAATTTTCGAATTCGACTGTCGTCGTCATTCATCATTTCATAATTCCATTCAGTCAATCGAATAAATGCAATGCAAGCAAATTTCATGAAGGCTGAAGGAAACTCAAGTCAAGCTGGTGCCTTCAAGCCCATGCATTGGAATTGCAACGCAACGCATTGCATGCCCAAGCTCAAGTGTTAAAAAAAGGTGAGAGGACAACAATGGAGGTGGCTCAGTGCTCCAGATTCTCAATTATCATTCATGAAATGAGCATTTGGATTTTGATTGTTGGATTTGTCTAGGATCATACAAGTTACGTATGCACGTACGTACGTACGGGGATCTATCTGAGCTGGTAGAGCACAGAACCACGAGGAGGACAAATGAAATGTGTCTGCGAAGGAATGCAATGCGTCCCATGGACGGATGACACAACAATGCAATGCGATACAGGTAACAGAACAGAGTTTTGTGTTCTTACTCGTGTATTTTTTTTAGACGTCAAGTTTGAAGGAGAGGATGCAAACTATTCGTCATGCCTTTTTTTGACACGTACACTGCACTGCAGACTACTACTACTGAAACCGAAACCTAATACACCTAATCTTCAACACTTCCTTTCTTTAACAAAAGTACAAAATTTACAAGACCTCCTTTCCTTCCTTATTTCAAGGATCCACGTCCACGACGTTTTTTTCTTCAAAGTTAACAATTTTTTTTTCAAATTCTAACCGCAAACTCTATTCTAGTAAGATTGTCAAGCTAGTTTTAGTTTAAAAAACTTTTTCCAGAGGTTCACTACTTTTCATTTTCATTTTCCGTAGTGAAATTGCTTCACTTTTGCATGATGTAAACTGGAATTGAATTCACTAGTCTTGTGAAATCCCATGTTCGCTCGTAGTCTTATGCAGAGATTTTGTTGAAGTGAATAGTTTAGACTTTGTCAAACAACTATTGAAAAATGAAAAAATACCCCGTATGAGCTAGGAGACACCTTGTCATAGTCATATTCGCCAAATCAGTAGGAAAGATTCACTTAATTCTATGCCAACTTAAAAATTATTAAGTAAAAAAAAAGTATGTTTTGATCAAAACTCAAATTCATGGCCTTGTCTTGTCGTACGTCACTTTTTTTTAAAGTTCTTAAAGAACTTCACGGCGAAATCAACCGTGAAGGTGAAGTTGGAAAAGCTGTGAAGGAATGTCGATAATTTGTGCTGATTTAAACATCGACGCAACACCAGTAAAAAATATTTCGGACTGATTTGGAATTTGGAGGATCTGAGAAACCTGCAAAAGTAATGTTGTCTAAAATCGCACGCCTCCACCAAATTTTGGAATCTTTATGTGCGGAGCTTTATATGCTTTTTCTGATATTTTAAATTTTTTGGGCTCAATTTTTGGAGATTTGATATTATTATTTATATGTAGAATAAACTAATGTTCAAACATTACACATTGTATATGTTTTTAGTTCACTTCAGAATATTTATTGTCCAAACGTACAGCAAAAAATTTGCAACCAGTCCGTCAGAGTTTTGGTAACTTTTGTTTGTTATATTTGCGCTAAAGTTTATATTATTAATATTTACAAATTAAAGGCACGAGCTGGCGAAGAAGGCGATGAGGAGGGCAGGGCAGGACGGGCACAACTTCTCCAATTAATTAACAAACAATATATCTACACGTATATGTAGTAATACACGAATTCTAAATTAGCCTTAACACAAAGAGAGCAAAAAGTTAATAACTTGATCAATTATTTCATCAAAAAACCGATTAAATTAGGTTCTGTTTCAAGAACCAACTACGTAATGTATACATTTTAGCACAGCAGTCTTAATATAAGTAAGCGCACAAACAAACGTCAGTTAAATATAGTTAAATTTTAATTTTAAAAAACATTTAGTTCACGACACGACACGACACATACATGTTCATTCACAATGAGTAATATCGGTGGATTACAATTGCACCCGGGTACGGCTAGGCAAGGCTGGCTGGCTAGTACCAGCCGAGCCTCTCAACCGACAATATCCCATAGAATTTTGTTCTATCAAAAAACACAACAATCGCGTCAGCCATTTTGAGAACATTCCAACCAGCCACTTTCTTTATTATAAAATTTGCTATTTCGTCCGTCCTTAAGGCGAAGTAAGGCTTATCGTTTTATGTTTTGCTCGAAAATTGATTGAAGCACTTGCTCCAAGTTCAGAACTCACTCACCCGCAGCATTTTGAAAACAAAAAGCGTGTAGAACAAGAAAGGAAGAGTTTGGATTAAAAAAAATTGAAGTTGAATTCTTCAATTTGTTAAAAAGCACAATTAATTATTGTACATTTTAAAACTAATAGTTTCTCTTTATACTTAATGGGTATTAATCGTTATTGAGGTATTTTTAATTAAGTGCTAATTAGTGGAGCGTTAGTACCAACCGTAGAATGGTTGATGGCGGGGTGGGACTGAACTCATGAGACCTGACGTTGAGTAAGAACTTGGGGCCAAAGATGAAGGCATCGAAGGTCGCCCACTCAAAGTACCCCAGGCATCGTCAACTTGCATACAATGATGGGTTTGTCCGGAAACGCCGTAACTGCTGAGTCCGCTAGAGGGCGGCGTTCCATTTCCCATCTGAAAGTAATCAATCAAAGCGTTTTTCTTTAAATTTAAAGTAAAGAAGAAAAGTTTTGAGAAAACGAGAACAAAATTCGAAACGCGTGTGAGTGAGGGATTAGTAATGCACGTCGTCCGAGGGAATTAGAAAAAAGTCTGAAACAGGCAGGTTGGTTGAATCAGGTGCTCTATTATGGTGTTTATTTGTTTTCGGCTTAAATATTTTCTCGTGACAAATTACCCGAAGCCGCACCTGTCCGCCAAACGTGTGTGTAGTGTGGTATCTTGTGTGATTTGTGTGGTCGTTTCTTTCAAAAATTCCTAGAATTTTAACTTGCTAACTTTAATTGTTTTCCATTCAGAGAATGAGATAGGAAATGGGAAGGAATAAGAATGTAAAAAAATGTTAGAAGATGAAACAAAAGTTTGTAGAATTGAAATTCCATTGACTCCACTGGTTTGAAAACGGGTGTAGGGTCTGTGTCTTAAATTGTCTCACACTCGATCAAATCCTGACCCAAAATTCCTGGAATCATTTCCAGAATTTGGTGAATTTGTCTATTTACCTGTCCATCAGAGAAATACAATGAAGAAAAAGAAGAAGACGAATAAGTAAAAGAAAATGATGAAGAATAAGAAAAACAAGAGCGGAAAAAAAAGAAGGTCTTCAAGATCCCATTTTGAAGTCTTGTAAAAGATTTTCCGCTCGGGAAATAACGCCCATACACCTTATTTTTTGAGGAAACATGCACCAACTCTTTGTGTGTTTTGGATCAAGTACTAGATCATTCCAAGTTAGAATTTGTTTGGCTGTGCTGTGCTGTGCTGTGATAACATAAAAGGAAGAAGGACCTCCAGAGTCGTCCAAACATTTTAAGCAAGCGTTTAAGGGTCTTTAAGCTCTAATAGAAATTATTCCGCTCGATTCTGCTCATGATTACAAGGAAGCACTTTCCCCAACTACTCGCACAGCACATTGCACATAATGATCGAGTTTGGTCTCAAATTTGTCCCAAAAAAGCCCCAAAAACTTGAGGAATCTGAAGCCTAGAATTCCTGACTTTTACCAGCACTTTTGCCCCTGAGACTGTGTAGGACCCTTAAGTCTAAGTCTGGACCATGAATGATAACCAAATGTCAAATTGCTTTACCTGTGGTGGTAGCAATGAGGATGAGGAGGAAGCATAGGCTGAACTCATGAGCGAATTTCCTAAAGCAGCAGCATATGATGAGGCAGAACTGTTGCTACTCGCTGTTCCTGGGGATGACATGGACCCAGCTGAGCCACCAGACATTGGCATCGACATTGACACCACTGTCCCACCGGAAGCTGAGGAAACAGACGTTAGTCCACCTTGGGGCCCACCACCGTACAAAGAGGAATTTGTTTCACCAGGACCTAGAAAGAAACGAAATAGGAAACGAAATTTAGCAAATTTGGTCAAAATCATCAAGTTCATTTACTGTAGGAGAGTTCCACCCGTTAAGTAGACGATAATAGTTATATTGTTGTTGCAGTTGCGGTTGCAAATGACTTGCGATTAATCGAATGTGAAACGAGAACCGAACCAATTCCACACAACAATTAAGCAGCTCATGCCATATTTGCAATTTGCAAAGGAAATCTTTCATTTTGAAATTTGCCAAGTTTTAAAATATCACTCATAAATAAATTAGTAGTTTGTTGCAAGACTATTTGCCTTGTTGAAAATTGAAATTGCAAGGGATCTGTTTTAATGCCCATGTTCGTCGTTGCGTTTTTGAAATAAATGACAGAAAAAGGGTTGATCATGAGTCTGTCTGAAGTCTGAACGAAGGGCAAAAGTCATGGAAATGGATAGTTTTTGATTTGACGAAACTCTCTGTTGGGGCTGCACGTAATTTGTAAAAAGTCGTGATCACTCACTCATTCATTCATTCGTTCACAATTCACACTCTCGAATCAAAAGACTATACAATATTACGTACAGAGTTGCGTTAATACTCATCAGGCAAGCAAGGCCCGGCCCAGGCCAGGCCAGGCTGCATATTCATTTCATTTCATTCATTGAGAAATAAGTGGTAAATTCCACTTAAAATGAGAACAAATGGGAGGGAAAGTGAATAAAAAACAATTTTTTTGTGTGTGCAGCAAGAGTAGCAGCAGAGGACGTGAGAGGTGACGACGAGTGACGACGACGACGATGTCGAGGTGACAAGATGACAAGGAGTGTCCTCGTCGTCGTGACGCACTCAATTGTTGCAACAACAGTGCATGCATGCATAGTAAACACAAGCATTTTTCATCGTGTTCATGAATGAGTGAATGAATGAGTGAAACAACAACTGGGAAGACAAATCGGCTTTTGGCAAATGGGCGAAACCTCTAAATAATACAGAAAACTAACTACTACTGGCTGGCTGGCTGGCTGCTGAAACATTGAATGACAAAAATAGCAATGGAATAGCAAAATGCGCTAGCAAACAACAGCGAAAATTGCGATCATCCGTATCCATGTTGTACTTTATAATAATAGCTTAGCTCTCGGCAACGACAACTCGTTCAAAATATTTGCGTCCTACTCATTCCTACTACAACTACTGATACATTTGTACCTTGCGAATTGCGATTCGATTTTTTGTTATCCTGGCTTGTGTTTTTTTTTGCAACTATTATTTTCTTCATTCGTCTCACTCACTTATGGAACAATCAGAACACACACACGCAGACTGACAGTTGCTAAAAGTGATTTGTCTGGGACAATCAGTCAGCCAGCCAACCCAGCAATTCCGTCCAAAAAGGACACAGGACAGGACAGGATAAGGAATATCATTAAATGGCGAAACAATAACGCCAACCTTGGGCTGGCCCGGCTGGCTCACTCAATAGGAAATCAAATAAACGTGTCGTGAGGTTTTGATTGGAGAATGCTGGGTGGGTTGATTTAAGTTAGCAAAAGCGGCAGAGACTTTTTTTTGGGGGGGGAGGCAATTCTGCTGCTTCATTGTTTGCAAACATATATATTCTTGATAGGCGTTTCATTGTCATCATTTGAATTGTTTTTGCTTGCTGATCTTGGCTGACTGACAGGTTAATAATAAGTTTGCTTTTGTTGCCTAATTTTGCAATTGTTGTTTGTTTTTTTTCGCCATAAACTAAAATGGTATAGTGATGTGCTTAAGTATGCTTACTTTGGGCTGTAGAACCAAAATGCGGTTCTGGAAGGCCGTGATGATGAGACAAAACTCCGTATGATGAGGATGATGAAGGATAGACTGGAAGCCCCATCGTCATTCCGCCGCTTGAGTAACCTCCACCACCGCTGGAAATTTGTTTTCGGAGTCGAGCCCTGCGATTACTGAACCAAACCTGGAGAACAAAAATTGGTTTATAGAAAAAGTTATAGAATTTCTTCAAATATTGGATTTTATTTCAGATATTCAAATTTTGCATCACTGAATTGTTAGAGCAGTGCTACATAGTTAAAAAAATCCCAAGTGGAAATCCCATTAGAAGACCTAGACCACAAGACCACAACGCAAGGCATTCTTACAATTCCTGAGATTTAAGTCAAGTTGGTTGAATTAAAACAATTTGTCTTTTGTGTGTGTCTGTTTGCAGTGCAGTTCTGTGCATTTTATTGAAGTGCTTTGCTTGCGATTGGGGCTGCGGCTGCTGCAAAGGTAAGGTTGCCGCAGCCGAAGCCTAGTTCAATTCTAAGAGTTGTAAGATTGCTTGCAATTGCAAGGCTTACAATGGAATCATTATTATTTGCCGAGACTTTGTGAATCTAAAATAGCAAAATGCCCTTAAAAACTTCACCAAAGTTGGCAAACACACTTCTTTTGTCCCAACGCCGCGTATCTCAGCCCTAAATAGAAATTGAAAGGCGGCTGTTGTGCGTTGTTCCTTATACTAATTCCAAACTGGTAGCGGTTTTCTGATTTAAAAGTCGTCACAACTTAGGGGTTCCTGCTTCTCTACTTCCTTCGTATAAACCGCGAAAATGTGCGATTAGGTTAGCCCTGCTGCCCTGCTAGTCTGCCAGCCAGTTGGATTCCAATCCAGTTCCAACTGCAACAATCAAGAGCTTTGTAAAACATGGAAGAAGTTGTTGCCGATACGATGCGATACATACATAATAAAATATCTAGCAATTGTTGTGCCTTGACTTTTCATCTTCATCAAAGATGCCCAAAATCCTATTGTGAGTCGGTTGGAGTCGAAGAAGAGCCAGATGTTGTCTACGCTAGATTCTAACAATGGCGCATTGAATTCGCACAATGGGCTTAAAATGCTATTAGCGCACCATCACCCAGTTACCCGGAGCTAGCTCTTGGGATTACATCAGAAGGCGTGACTTGCACTCTAGTTTTTCACCAAGAATTGATTTATTATACTTTAGGGTGGTGCAGGAAGGAGCTGTGCTCCATAATAATTTGACACTTTGTCAGGGATTTGGGAAACCCAATTAAATACGGTTGCCCTGCTAGTCCCAACTCCAAGTTTATGATTTTCCGTCTTATTTCCTCCAAATTTGCCAAAGAACAGTTAAAAAATCCAATCAAATTTTCAAGAATAAGAGTGCCAAACGAGGTATGAGCTGATCCAATGCACCTGCACCACCCTGAATAAATTCTGAGTCCTGATTCAGAGCAGATTCCTCGCTGTCGGTCTACATTTGACTCACTCAATTTATTGAATGGTCTAAAAAATGGTTGGGCTGGGATGGGAAGAGTGTGGGAATCAATTGAGACTGACTTGTCACTGCGACTGACTGACGATGAGAGCATGCAGAGCCGCCGCGGCTCGTCTTCTAGTCGACTGGACTGGACGAATGATGAGCTTGATAGATCAAGATGATCTCATCGTCACTCTTCAAAGAAGAGGAAGAGGTGTTAATACCTCCTAAACAGATTTGCCTCTGGGGAGATTAGATCAAGAAGGAAGTCCGTCCGTCCATCATTAAACTACAGAGTCTATTGTCTAGCCAAAGTGTCGGTTTCACCAGCCAGCATCTCCCGTCAAATTGCGTAACAGAGGAGCCAGAATCAATCCCATGAGCAACAACACCAAGCACAACAATGAGAAACTAACCATCAACGTTTTAAAACAAATTAATCTCACCTAGCTAAGGGGTTTCTGAAGCTGAGGCTGAGAGCTCGGTGCTAAATTTATAACTACCAAGTAGAGTAAGGGCTTGGGTACTTGAAAAAATCGACTGGCTTTGAAAACAAAAGTCTCCGAACCGAATGGACTTTTTTATTGACTTGTTCCAGGCCCCGGCTAGCTAAGCTAATATTCGTGTACTTGATTTATTTAATGGATTTGGGTTTTAAGGTGAACGGTTGGCTAATTGTTTTAAGAAAATTGGGCTGCGGTGCAGTACAGTGCAGTACAGATGTCCAAGACGACTCCAAAAATTTGCCAAGATGTTTGCACCGCAGCAGACACTAACGTCGTCATTTCTTAGCTACTACATATTCGTCGTACAACGATAACGCAACGGCGACGTGATGACACAATTCGGTAAAATTTACCATCAAAACTGCCCAAGGAGAAAATGATGTTCATTAAAAGGACAAAAATGACTTGCACAAAATTTGGTCCTGTAGTGCTGTGCTGAAGAAGAAGGACCGTTTTAAAAAATTAGGTTTTCTCGAGTAGCCTAGTAAAAGACGAGTGGATTGGATATTAAATGAAGCGTATCATCTGTATTCTGTATGTACGTACATTGCCTAGTCCAGTTCGAGCCGGCCGCGGCCAGAGGCTTAACTTTAACTTTATCTTGTTCACCTTTACTCTGCAAATTTCCTGTTGAATTTTGAAGACCAGATATTTTACATCTTTTCAACTGAATTTTAAAAACAAATTTGTGAGCAGATAATTTAAAACTGTAAAATTTGTAATATAAAAGTTCCAAACAATCAATGCCAGTTCTGTAGATAGTTCTAATGATGCAAACTAGGAATTTAATCATCCCAAAAATTCAAGAGAGAAATGAGCGAGCAAACTTCCTGCTCCTAAACTTTTGATATGATGCATCATGCATTCATGCAGTGGCCAAGGAATTCGCGAAGCGCACAATAGAATATTGCAATTTGCAAATATTCACTAATTTCAAGTGTATTTGATTATAAAAGTTTTTAATTGCTTTTGTTACCTGAATTCTTGCTTCCGTAAGCTTTGTTCTTTGGGCAAGTTCTTCTCTCGTGTAAATGTCTGGATATTGAGTTCTTTCGAAGGCTTTTTCGAGTTCATCTAATTGATGGGCTGTGAATGTAGTTCGACTCCGTCTCTGCTTTCTTTTCAATGGAATCCCAGGCTCAGACTCACAATCTGACCCTTCGCCACCGCTGCTTTTATCTGTTCAAAAGTTCAAATATTTCAAAAAAATTATTTATCATCACATCGCTTCACTTTGCATTGAAATTTTGTGCTAATTTGCTTTTCTATTTAATATTAGTTGTTCAATGGGTTGTTGTTTTGAAAATATCAAGTACGGTTTTGTTTTTTGTTATGGAAAACTTGTCCTTTCAGAACGGTCTGATTTCGAAATACACACATATCCGTCGGAACTTCGGTGCTGCTAAAACAGGCCTAGGCTTTGCATTCCAGTCAATAGTTGTACATTACAAGCTGCTAGTCTAAAGAGGAAGTGTAATATTCGGAAGCACGTAAATTATGAGAGATTCTTAGAGATGCTCTGCTCACGTTGAAAAAGCAGATCACACATTACGTGACAACGTGCTGCTGGGTGCTCATGAAGCAAATCATTTTGATTCAATTCAATCAATTTATGCGAACCGTCTTGCTCATTAGAGGTAGGAACTCATGCCGGTGCGCAGCAGAACACTTGTACTCAACAAAACGACTCTTTTTTTAAATACGATTCAACCAAAGTTCAAGAAGCAAAAGCAAAGTACAAAGTACAGTACAGTGCAGGAGGGCGAACGAACGAACCCTACAAAACATTAAATAATGTGTAAAATTGTTGAGGGTTAATACTCTAGCAGACCATTTTATTGAAATTTTCAAGTCAAACTCAAACCACTCATACGTCAAACCCTTGATTTCTAATTATGGCCACGACCGGCCAGCCTGAGCAGAGCAAGTTTTTGATTTTTGATAGTAGTTCAAATCCTAAGAAATAATTTATTTGCTCACGCACAAGCCAAGCCAAATGCGGAGATCGTCACGATTAATAATTTTGCAATGCAATGGTAAAAAAAAATTACCTTGGCTCGTGCCAAGTTTGAAAATTAATGAAATGAAGCCCACCACGAATTCCGAAAAATTCGTAGGCGGTCTGAAAAAGGATTTGTGTGTTGTTATGGCTTGCATGGCCTGATTCTTATACTAATTCCAAATTAATATACATAAAGATGAAGAAGTAGCTGCTGCTCCTGCATGTTTTTGCTCGAGGGATCAAACAAAATGAGTGAACTTTTTTCCCCTGTATGCGCTGCGGTGCGGTTACTTTGTAAAAATTTGTAACTTATGACCAAAGTGTTTGGTTGTTATTTTTTGTACATACAAAGTTAAGTTAGTCCTCGACTTGACTTGAGGAAATCGGTCTAGTTTGATCATCAATCGCGTTAGTCTAATTACACCGGGCGACATGATCCTTCCCAAATATGATATTCCCTCCGTCCGCGTTTCATGAGTTCGTTCGTACATAGGACAGGACTGCTCAATTGTTGAACAACGCGTTCAACAATGCAAAGTCTAACTCCTATTGTTGCATGTTTCAAACACATTTCTCACACCAACCGACCAGTCGGATGAGTCCCTTCCCTCAATCTCTTTTTTTGTTTTAATATTTCCCTTACGAAATGAAATGAAATGAAACCACCGCACCGCACCGCACCGCACAGTCCTTATGATTTTATTTTCCATCTTCTT
>JAQGCM010001926.1:0-12929 GCA_034699705.1 Hymenaphorura dentifera
TGAACAAGACTTTGTTGATTTTTTGAAAATTTGGTCGTCATGAAAAAAGATAGTCCCCTCTTCCGCTCGGCGCGTCAATTGTTGCTCTGTACGAGCTCACTCACATTGCGAATCATCCGACTTTGCTGTAAGTGATACATAAAAATATGCATTTGCGGAAGTACAAAACGGAATTCGCAAATGAAGTCCAGTCCAATCCAACTCATACTCATAACATAACTGATAACGCGCGTGATAACTGATCGCGACGAACCTAAGCTAAGCCTTGACTCGACTCGACTTGACCACCCACAATAAATAGACGACGACGACGGGTCCCGTTTATGCAAAAACTTTAACCCGGAATAAATCGTACAGCTTAAAAACTCGCATACTTTGCATGAGCAGCAGCAGCAGCCGAATTTTTTGTATCAGAATTTGCAATTTGCAATCCTTTTCGTTCATCGCACTTTGGCACGGCAGCAGGCATCGACTCTGCCCTACCAGGCTGCCAACAGGCCAACGCAACGCAACAGCGCTAAACTCTTTAATACTTTTAGACTGAATTTCCTCTCAAGTCAAGTCAGTCAGTCGGTGGCCGCAGCAGCAGCAGCCAACAAGTTGTTCTCCTCGGAGTCTCAGTCTCATCGAGTTTGCCATTTTGGAGTTGCTGTTGAAGAAAGGATTATTGGGCCACAAGGGAAGGGGACTAAACTGAAAAGAGTCACTGACCGTCCGGTCATCTTCTTCCTCATCCACATCGGCATTCGGCAACAATCAACCACCTCCTCAATTGTTGCGAGTGCAACTTGCACTTGGAGCACCAGCAGCCACTTTGTTGTAACGTAAAAACGCAACAAACGAAACGTTGTTGGGTTCAAAGGAAAGCAGCTGCAGCAACTAAAGTGCAGTGCACTGAGCCCGTTTAACCTCACTAATTGTTGGCAAAGCACTTCCTGTTTGTCGGAATTTTTGCCAACAAGTCCAATTTTAGCATCAAATTTGCAAGCTTGAAGCAAATTTTTGAGCAGACACTTAAGATATTTCTGGTCAAGATAAAAATAATGACACAACAATGAAAGTGATGACAGGCAGGGAAGGGAAGGGAGAGCCTAATTGATTTGATTGTTGAAGTGAGCGAGGTCGTGAGAGGTCAACAAGACGAGACAAAAAAACGAACGAATTGTTGGACGATAACGATTCTAGCGTTGGTGCTGAGTGACCCTAGGACCCTTGCCTTTGCTTGTCATTTGGTGCTGCTTGCTAATTAATTTCGTGCAAAGTGCAAGACAACAAGTCAACAAAGGTCATCTCAATCTCGTCAGTTAGACGTAAAAGTGCAACGTGCAATTTTTTTGCACAAGAACTTGGACTCGGTCTAAACAAAGCAGCTCAGTGCAGCGGTTCAAGAGTTGTGGTAAGGTCAGTTTGTAAGTTTGTATATTTTTTCATGTCTTTGACAAATAAAAATTTGCGGAAAAAATGTGGGCTGCAAAAATGTTTGTTCTTGGATGCAAATAACATACACACTACAAGTGCAAGGTCGCATTTTGCAACGATTTTTGCAACAAAATTTAGCACTGCAGTGCAGTGAGCAATTAGAAGAAATTGAGTTTTTGCTCGTCCAATTTGGCATTTTTTCTGCGATTTTGCTGTGTTTTGCATCAAAGTCTGGCCGCACCAAGATTAAATTTGCACGCAATTTAATGTAATTTTGCTTTCTAAAAGCAAAGAAATGGCCTGGCCGGCCCTCTACTCAAATTTTGCGTGCAAAATTTGCTGCTGCTGCTCATCCTATGATTCCTGTGGCTCAGAGAGAAACAGGAAGGAGAAGGGTGTGTGTCGTTCGTGTGTTATAAATAAAAATTTACCGCAAGGCAAGGCAGTGCTGTGCAAAATGCAATGATTTTTGCCATTCCAATTCCATTCCATTCCCCAAAAAACTTTCTCCATCATTCTCAATCTTGTTGCAAAATTTTTTGCAAGGCCCAACTTTCATAGGAAGGCAGGGCAAGGAAGAGAGACATTTATAGAGTTCAGTGACAGTGACAGCTCATTAGCCTTCCATTCCATTATTCCATCCTTGCCTTTCTCATCCATCAAAAGGTCACGCCAGTGACGCCAGCCTCGAAATCTCGTCAGCGAATTTGCGAATTTGCAATTTGCAACAATTTATGTATGTAGCGCTCTGCTCATGTGATGTGATGTGATGTTCTCGTTTTGCATTGTAATGTCGTCAAATTAAGTCAACAATGAACAAACACTGCAAATCTAGTACCGCTTTTTTTACACAACGCACGCACTCATGCGTTGCGTAAAGTGCTGTTTTACATGGCCAGACCATGGATCGGTCGAGTCGGTCGTCGGTAGGTCGTCGCTCGTTGATAGGGCAGGGCGGAGGTGGTTGGCATAAAAATTGGGCAAAGCACATTGCACTTTGGCTTTTCTACGTAAGTAATGAATTAGAGTTTTCCTGCGTGTGCGTTGCGTGCGTGTGTAGGAATAAACTCAACTGTAAATCTGCACTGCTGCACTGCAGTGGAAGTGGAAGTAGAGAATTTTTGCGAGGAGATTCGCCTGGCGCCTGGCGCTTAGCTCAGGATTTGGCGTTAGATTTCTCATTCATTCGCAGTTTTCAGGTTGAACTGAGCTGAATTGTTGCGGTTATTGTTGCAATGATTGTGACTGAAACTGAAACTGCAACTGAGAGACGGGTTGGGTCAGTCCTCAGCGATAAGAAATGAGGAATTTGTATTATGATCTGACTCGGACTCTGGCTTTTAACTCTGGGGTCTGGACTCTGGACTGGAAATTTTAGTCTAGAATTTAAAGGAAATCCAGTCATGGATAAGAATGCAATTCAGAAAGTAATATTCAGCAGGGTTCCGGTGTACAGAGTTGCATAAATTTCGATGCATTTTTAGTACGGTGAAATGTTTCACGTTGGCGTGAGATTTTAAAAACTGAAGAAATTAATTGTGGGTGAATGGTTGAATACTGACTAGTTGGCTGCAAAATTACGTCAATCTGTGCTAACTCACTGTTTGCACAGATTGCTTGCTTTTTTATAATATTTTATTCTTAAATTGGTGCTTACGATGAATTTGTTTGCCTTTCCTTCAAGAAGCATGTGACACCTTTTTTTTTATTTGTGTTTGAGTCAAGTATCTCGCACAAGTAGTGAAATTATGATCATACGTATATTCTGATGTGAAAATTTTTGCAAAGCCTTAACTTCCTAGCATCGGATTTCACCTCTGTTTGCCACATGAGCGAATGCGAATCGTCATTCGCATGACGATTTTTGACGGGTGACTCATTTTTAAACAGGGCGACTTGCCTCAAATAAAATAAATAAAATGCATGGACTGTTTTCAGTTTGGACACAAATGGTAAAAACTAGAGAGCAGCGGACGAAACTTTTCGAAATTTAAAAACAAAATTTGTGAAATGTTTTCGGTGAGATCTCTGCGCTGAAAGATGAAATGGGTTTTCGCTGAATTCAGTTTTGCATTTAGCTCAAATCTTTGTCGGTGAAATCGGCTGGTTCCTGTCCGTAAAATCTTTGAGGACTCACGACGACAAGAAGCCTCCGGAAAGGAATCATGCTCTATGTACTCTAGCCTCAGATAAGATTACTTAAAAATTGATCTGATTTCAAGCCACCTGAACGTGCACGTGACTGAATTTGATAGCAAGTCGAGCATATGTACGTAGCGTAGCATATTGGAATGCGAATTTTGAGTTTTGTGAGTCGTGTGTGAATTGAGAACGGGAAAATGAGGAAGCGACGAGTGACGATCATGAGGAAATGGATAAAAAAAAGTGGGAATTGGTTTTGGTGTGAGGCTAGAACGAGGTGGGCAGTTTAGAAAGAGTTCAGTTGACTCTGACTCCGTTTTCATCATTCAGTCATTGCTCTCGAGAGAGCTGCTGGGCTGAGAGCTCAAGAGAAAAGTTTAGCTTTCGAGTCAGAGTCAGAGTCAAACTCAGCAGAGCTAGAGCTAGAGTCGAGTTCGAGGGAGCCAAGCCAACGCACTTCAAAAAACAACCAATTTCCACGGGACGGGAATTCGTTCGTAGGCAACTCCGTACTCGTACTCCGTCCAAATCCAAAGCCAAAGCACAAAGCACTTTGAATTGAACTTTTCCTAGTCCAATGCAATGCAGTGCAATGCAATACAGCTTGCATTCTTTGCAAAAAAATTGCAAATTTGCAAGTCCAAGTCGACTTTTATGTGTAATGTACTCCACTCGAGCAGAATGAGCCATGATCTGAGCTGAGCTGAGCTGTGAGAATCTCTCAAGACTAAGACAGTTCACAGTTGCTGCAGTTGGGTTCAGTTCAAAAGATAATGTCACGACTGGACGGACCCCGGCCAACCAACCACTTGACATCTCTTTTTCTTTCTTTTTTGGACTCTGACCCTGACTCTGGTGGCATTTACTCGGATGCTGTGCGAATTTTTTTTGTTGCGAATTTTGATATTTTTTAATGCTTTTGTTGCGAGCTACATAGCTAAAAGGAATATTTTTAGGGTATTTTTAACGGTTTTTGAAAACGGCCCAGTCTGCAAAATGCTCAAAAATTGCGTCTAATTTTTGGCCAATTTCGAGCCATTTGGTGCCAGCCAAGTCCAGTCCAGAATGAAATCTTTCGGAAAACTTGGCTAAAAGTGATGCGATTCGATCCCTTCGCCGGGTCGTCGAATTTTACGCTTTATCACTTCGGACTGAGTCATGAGATGAGTTGGAATTGTGAGCTCGAGTTGCTCGAGCTCTTGAGCTGTTGAGGTTGGCTTGGCACTTGGAACTTTTGCAAGTGTAAACGTGCAAGTAGCAGAGCTGTTGTTTTTTAATGGAATGATCTATGGATTGACGCAAATCTTCAACCCTCTCGTTCCTCTGTATTCTGTATTCCTTCCTTTCCTTTGCTGCTTGCTTCCTCAAACTCAAAATCTATTTGAGAACTTTGACCTGGATTTGGATTAAAATAGAGACAGAAAAAATAACACAGGGGACAATCTGAGTCTGCTGGTGCTGGTGGCGGTGTTAATGTCGTTGATAGGATTAAGAGTTCAACTCGAGCAATGGCAATGGACAGCTTCGTGACTTTAGTCATGGGTCATGGTGGGAGGGAGCCCAGTGAGGGATGACACTTTGCGTCGGGGATAAATGGCCTCGAGATTTAGTCTTCCAGCAGGAGGGGGCTTGAGAGACAATTGGGAATTTTGACAATTTGGACTGATTAAATTTTGAGTCGACTTCAACAACGAAATTTTGGCTTTTGTCAAGAAATCTGGGAAATTGCTTGCAAATTTTTGCGATGTGTAAGGATTATCATAGGCTAGGACCGGGGTTTTAAAATTTCACAGACGATTTTGCGAATCGGACTTGAGATTTGAGAACAATTTCTTGACAAAATTGCAAAAAGAAATTGCCAATTTTGAAGGGCCAGGTTTTTTGCAGCAGTCTTGAAACTTTCCTCGGCGTCGTCGTAAAAATTTCCGTAGAGACAGAGATCTACGACGGGTTGAGTTAGTAGGTTGGATTTGTATGAGGCGAGGCAGACAAAGCGACTCAATTAACGTCAGTTTGATGCCCCCCTCAAACATCTCATAAATCCTTTTTTCATGGCAAAATCCAGAGCAGCAGCAGCATGGCAGCCGGAATCCAATAATCGCATTCTGAACCACCTGGAGTACGTGCAGTGCAGTGTAGTAAAATTGATGATCACATTATTATCTCACTCGCGAATTTCGTCGTAATATGGCATATCGGTGAGCATGGCTACGACATGGGCAATCATGGTTTCTGAAATATTTCACTACGTCCGTAATAACCTGGAGCTTGAATAAAACCCGGGTCTTAGGCCTGATCAAGAAAATACAAATACAACCCGAATTCAAATACAACCGGGGGCGAGACGCGGTGCACCCCCGGACTTTTGTATGTACTTTTAGTACGTGCGAAATACTCAAAATCGGTTCGAATTTTGACATGGCATATGGATCCTGTCCTAACCATCCCATTTTGATTGTTGCATAATTCGCAGCTCAACATTTCGCCCATATTTGACCGCGAACATTTGTAGTTTTCGCAAAATTCCAACGCACAATTCAGAATTTCAAATGCTCAAATCCTGAAAAGGTTTGTGCAACTTTTTTATCCAACCAATCAGAATCAATTGTAGTCAAATTCGCAAAAATGCTACACAGAATTTCCAAGGAAGTCCTCGACGATTCGGTCGAGTTCGAGTTCCTATTGAAAAGTTCAATATGACGAAACCACAACCACAGGATGTCTCAATGCCTCGAAGTGAATGAGTTTTCGACTCGAGCAGAACAGGCAGACTTCTCGTCGTCCCATTTTCTTCCAATCAAAATTGAAACGCGATACCTCAGAAGCCAACAGAACAGAACAGATAGGGCAAAGAAAACCTCAGTCTCGGTCGTCGTCTTCGTTCCCAAAACCACGAATTCGAAACTGAAATTGACTACGAAAACTTTTCCGTCTTTGTCGTTAGTGGTTGTAGTCTTCTCGATCCTCAACGTATTCTTTTTCATTTTGGTTAATCAAAGTGCGTTGGTTCGTTCGTTCGTTGACCTCGTTAATTTTCCTTTCCTAGACTCGAGACTCCAACTCAACTCAACCCGACTTGACTTGACTTTTGGCTTCTCAGTTTCATTTTATTGGGTCAGATTTCTCCCCGAGCTTTTGTTCTCAGAAGAATTAATGATATCGATTATTTTTTGCGGTGCGGTCCTATCCTCTCTCTTGACTGACTTGGCTTCGTGTCCTGGAATTCTAAGCAAAACCAAAACTTTGAAGACGTGTACATACCTGCTTGCTGCTTTTCATTATCCAATCCGACGACGACGACCAAAACGAAACCCTTAGTAGCGAAAAGCTTAGGCTCGGCTGGCTGGCTGTTTGAAATTTTCGGAGATAAAATGGAGTCGAGTCTAGCTCAACTCAGCCGAGTCAAGTCATTAAACTGGAAAGAGATTAGAGATTGGCTCTTGTGGCCGTGGGTGAACTTTGCCTGGCTTCCTTTGATTAAAAGTCAATTTGCCAATTAGTCATAAAAAGTTTTGGCTAGAGTTTCGAATCAAAGCATTCAGGAGGGTTGGGGGTAGCCATGGCATGGCCGCGACAGGGTTTCGAAAATATTTCAACTTTTGAGCTGTGCCACGCATAAAACCCGATCCGATCGCGGCGACCAAAAGGCCGAAACCCTGAATTGCCTGAATACAATTGGAAGCAGAGTTCAGCAACTTCCATCAGGACCCGGCCCGACCCGACCCGACCGTCCAATTAAGCTCCAAGAGGCTTTATATTAATTCCGAGACGACGACGACTGCTTCCAATTCTAATGCTAATCACAATAAGAATTCGAAAAATTAATGAGCTTGAGGTTGTGGCAAACCACGCCGTTCGTTCATCGGCTCATCATTGCATTGCATTGGTTTGGTGGCGGTGGTTCGGTTCGTACGCATTTTTAATGACGTGGTTCGTGGTTTTTGGCTATTACGATGTAAAAGTCAAGTCGGTTCATTGACGAGAATCGAATCGAATCGCGAGCTCGACTCGCCAAATTTAATTGAGCGAATTTTGTTTGTTTAACTTCGTGGCAAGGCATGGCATGGCATTTCGCATGAAATCAAGAACCAAATATGTAATTCGAAACACTCACTCAGGAATTCATTACGTTACGAAGTTACGATTATGTTTACGAACTGCCGGCTGGCTGGAGGGGGAGAAGAGACTCAAGGACTAAGACTCACTCATGAATCAAATTTTTGTTGTTGGCCAGATTGAATTATTTATGATTAAATTAGTTGAGGAATTCTCATGCCTTTTGACTCTTCTGACTCTGAGTCTGAATCGGACCGAGCCTGAGAGCCAGACTTCCAAGTTTTTTTTTAATGGATTAGTCATTCTAATTTAGTGGAAGGATCAATGACGATGACGAAGAAAAATCAGAGAATGGCTCATGACAGCCATGCATGGTACGGCACGGCGAAAAGCTTATAAAAAATGCATTTGGAGGACGAGTAGAAAAACAAATCGAGTCATTTCGCATTTTGCGAATTTTGCAAGCAGAGCACAGAGCAGAGTGGGTCTGCAATACATATTTCTGCACAAAGCAAAAAAGTAGTCAGTCACAACACAAGTCCCAAACTGCAACTTTTTTCTGCCCTGTCGGTTTCACTGGAGATTCAAGCATTCAGCCAGCAGGATTTTGGTATTTTGCACATTTTCAACTTTTGGTGAAATATTTGACTGCAGAATCAGGAAATCTTTACTGCAAAAATTCCGAAATTTGTGACACTACTGACTTGTCCCTGTACCTTAATTACTTGAAATCTTTGCAAATGTTGAGCAGACGGCACCCGGCGCCAGAGAAGACTTCTAACTTGCTTGACTACTGCAAATTTTCGCAATTCGCAAAACAATTCATTCACATTTGACCCAGTTTTTACTTCGAAGCAGCTTTTTACATCTCAAACTAATTTTTGTGTCTCATTTTGTATTCTTTCTAGGCGCCAGACAATGCCGAAAAGTACGACGGCGATGCCCAGAAGATTCGCAGTTTCAAAGTCTGACGACGACGTGTCTTTCAGTGCAAACTTCCCAGCAGCCCGCATTCCGAAAATGACAACGAAGGCAGAGGAAAAACCTCTTGCTGAAATTACGCTCGCAGATCTCCTTCAATGTAAGTTATGAACGACACAGCTTAAAATTTGCAAAAATATGTTGCAATTTTGCACTATTGTGCTATTTTTTTAGTTCAATTTACTAATTTCATGCAATTTTTGCCATTTTTGCCCTCAGGTTCTCCAGACATTGACCTTTCAAAGTACCGGGCCGAGCATCGAACCGCCTCAATCTTCGACAGATTTCGCCAAAGATCACCGCCAAATTTATATTCAAGTTTTGCGATTCAAAATTCCAGGAGTTTGGAGCCAATCTCAGGTGGGCTCAGCTTCGAGTGTTCCATGCTAACCAGCGGTAGTCGTCGGGCAGAGCCATCGTCATCGTCGACGTCACCCTCACCGTCGTCATCGTCATCCCCGTCGACGTCGCCATCGCCATCTAGTGACGACCTACCTTCAAAACCCAAACCGAAGAAATTATGCGACAAACGAAAGCAGCAGCAGTCTTCTTCGCCAATTTCGTCGTCGCCATCTTGGTTCGACTCGCCTCAAAAGACAGCGGCAGAGATTTCGTCGCCACAGAACTTTCACAAGAAGAGATTTTGCCGACGCCATCAAATTCCTCCAGCTCTAGCAGCTTCGCCCAAATATTTTCTGGAGATGCAGACGCAGAGTTCGACGATGACGACGACCACGTGCACTCCACGGCGCCAACCAAGAAAAGTAGTCGTGCTGGGTGACGAAATGGTCGCAGAAATTAGCAGCACTGTGAATTACTTGTAATAGTCAGAGTCAGACACTTAGACAGGCAGAGAGATAAGTCTGTCGATCTCTAACTTTTTTTGCAATTTTGCGCCACGTCACGACAAGTCACTACGAGAGTTAGGACGACATATCAATGTTTATTTAGAAAAGTCAGAGACTTTTTGCGGATTTGACGTCGTCAGCGCTCGTCAGCGCAGCGTCAGAGTCGTAATTTGAAAGAACCCTGTCGATTTTCGAAGGTAGTTAAGTACCCCACCGTTATCATTCCTGTGGAAAAGGCCCTGCCCTGCCCTGACTAAGGTTCTAGAAAGTTAATCTAATTGCTGTGAGCTGTGACGATGACCCTATCCTACCCTACCCTACAATTTTACACTGCCTCGACTAATATTTGAATATTTAGCAAAGAATTTGGACTTAGAAATTGTTCACCAACCAAGAACCAACCCCACCAAGCATGTAGAGAATATGTAGGAGATTTTGTTGACGTACGTACGTACGTACTTAAAAAAACCGTGCGAAATTAGGAATTCAGAATCTCTAAACTCAACCGTGTGACCGGACGGACGGCACCACCTCTTTAAGCTTAATTTTACAAAGTTCATTTTAAAAGTCATCGACATTTACATAGTTAGTGCTTTGTAATCATTGTAAAAATTCAGTTTTTTGAGAGTGACACAAAATCAACGATAGTAATGTAAAATGTAAGTAATTTTTGCAAATTGCCTGCCAAACGCTTAGAGTAGGAAACTTTTTTCCCGTCGAGTTCCTCCAAATGAGCGAAGACGACTAGAGAGGTTCATTACTCTAAGGCCAAACCACCTGCTAGCTTGGATATGAAATGCTACACATTTCCTGCAATGCAAATGCAAATTTGTTTGAATTTGCAAAAAACTTAAGTTTAAATTTAAATTAAATTTTGTGAAGTGTTTCGTTGAGTTTGTTTGTTTAGTTATGGATGAGTTTGCAATTTTGATTTGCATTTTGTATGCGAAATTCTCATCTCGTACATGATTTGCAGATGGGTGTAATTTGGGGGGTAAAACTGCTGTGCTGTTGTCATGTTTTGTGTTTGGAATTCTTGAATAAAAAATTATTCTAAAACATTTTTTGAACTTGAACTTGATTTTTTTTTGAATATGTAATTTATTAGATTTTTAAGCAGGCATTTTGCTTGCACGCAATTGGCAAATAAGAGCCCGGCTGCAATGTGTGATTAGAAATCTCACGTCACGTCACGTACGTCACATGATTGACAAATTACGGAAATTTTGCCCCCTTCTTAGCTGACAAGGAAGACTTCCGAGGTGTTCTAAGCACCTAAAAAAGCAAAAAAATAATATTTCAAATTTACTAAGTTTTTGAAATGCTTCAGTTTATTGGGTTGAGGGTACATGAAAATTGTAATCACCGAAAATTTTGAGTATGTTAGAAATAATATTTTCTGATTTTTCAAAAATCGTAAAATGTTAGAAATAATATTTTCTGATTTTTCAAAAATCGTAAGGGGGGACCTCAGGAAACTCGATTTTTCCTTTAGTTAAGAGCATGCATGCATGGGAATTTCGCCATTTTACGATTTTTTAAAATTTCAAACAAAAATGAAGTTCCGAACCAAAATGGTTTTGACAATCTAATTTCGATTAATTCTCACTCAGGGCATGCCAGAGAGTGCAAAAAAATATCACTTAGAACACCGCGGAGGTCTCCCTTGTGAGAACCAAGAACTGAGGAGCTAATTGCCAGCTAGCTAGATGAGCTAGAGCTAATTGTCTAATTACGAGTTCGTGACTCTCTCCGAATTATGATAATTTTATAGGAAGATTATTTCAACACTAATTGAGCTGGTACATGTAATCCAGCATAGTTACAAGTGGTGAATGCACTCTTTCTCTTAGTTTGTTGGGGTCACTGGCTTAATTAGCAAATTATTAATTTGAACAAGTGGTCTTAATTTGTTCAAAGACCTCACGCACTCACCTTAACTACTCGGGAAGCGATCAGTGCAGTGCAGTGAACGCTAAATTATGGGGCAGAAAATACACCAAAATCTGCTGAGCTCATAATGATGGCTAAATTACTAGGACAATTCCACAATCTTTTGTAAAAAATCTCCAGGCAGACTTTTCCAACGTCGTGCTACAAGAAAGAAGACTAAGAAAGTACCTGACCAGGTCATTCATTCGAGTAGATATTTCTTTTGTTTTCGACTCGCCGTACTTGACGGACCCCTGGAAAGTTTAATGCACGCTTGCACGTTGATTCTGCAATCGGAATGGTCTCAAATCCATCCAGAAGATCGACTCACCGTTACTCCGTTGGTTTTCTTTTATTTTGCAACAGCATTTGGCGTTGGAAATTGAATTGAGTCTCAAAGTCTCAACTTTATGCAAAAATTTGTTTCATTCGAACCCAGGGAAGGACCGACCGACTTGCGACGAGCTGCAATCTCGTTTGCATATTCATTACAGTACGTAATAGTCAACCTACTCTTGGCATTTTGGCAAGAAATCACTCAAATTGATTGGATTTGAGTCTTCCAACTCGGAGGGCTATGTTGTCCTGTGTGGTTTTAGGAGTTTGCCGAAGAGCCAGAACCAGAGTCGCATAAAATTCTGCTCGGTTGATTGTAATTTTAGTTGATTACATGAGTGCTGCTGCTGAAGCCGCTGAACCCATAAAATGCAAAACGAGCTTAGTGAGTGAGTGAAACGGACTGAAGGCCCGTTTTGGAATAAAAGCAGAGCCAATCTATTTACATACTCATACAATGCAATGCAGAGATTGCTCAAATTTCATGATTGAAATGTACTCGGAACTCGGAAGTGGAAGTAATCAGCTGATTGAAATAGATCTTCATTCGAAATTTCGCACATGATTTTGCACAATCACAGCTAAGGAATGCCTTTGTTTGCAGAAACCTGACTAGGCTGGCTAGATACGTACGCTTCATCACTTTGAAATAAATTTCGTAAACCTTCAATATGCGCAAAAGGAATTACTAACTGCGCTCGCAAAATACACGTCGAATTCCATACAACCAAGGCAAGGCCAGAAAATTTACACCTGTTTTCTTTTACAAACATTTTTTGAATGAATGATTGTAAAGTCAATTAAACTGGCCCGCCGCATCACCTAAGTGTGAATCTAAAATTAAGCACTTTAAATTCCAATATAATCCGTTTCTCACAATAACAGTGGCATTCTTAAACTATAGGGGGATACCCAGTCGACGTAAACAGGTTGGAGAGGTTGGAAAGCATGCAATGCATTGCAAAATGCCAATTTTGCCAAAAGTTTCCTCGCAAAATTCTGCAAATAAAATTTTAAGAATAATTCTTAAAATTTTATTTGCAGAATTTGCAGAATAGAAAACGAATACGTTTTTGCATTACTTCTGCTGCTGCAGATGAGCAGTGACGACAAAGCGGACACAGCCAGAGTTTGGATGCAGTTAGCAAGCATGCAAGCGTGGATTTTTTGTTGACTTTCTAAACCTTTTAGCTTTGAGAGCGAAGAGTCAGTTTG